>JAVGWX010000001.1:71649239-71806739 GCA_036924085.1 Ariolimax columbianus | reverse complement strand
GTAAAACATACTGATTAGATCTGTTGGTGTCAGGTAAAACATACTGATTAGATATGTTGGTGTCAGGTAAAACATACTGATTAAATCGCTTGGTGTAAACATTCTGATTAGATCTGTTGGTGTCAGGTATAACATTCTGATTAGATATGTTGGTGTCAGGTAAAACATACTGATTAGATCTGTTGGTGTCAGGTAAAACTTACTGATTAGATCTGCTGGTGTCAGGTAAAACATACTGATTAGATCTGCTGGTGTCAGGTAAAACATACTGATTAGATCTGTTGGTGTTGTAGCAGATCCCACTGTTTGCCTTGGCCGTTATTCTAACTTAGAACATTCTCACACTCATCCACATCATCGTGACCATACTCAGTAAATGACATATCACACAGCAGGTGGCATATTTATTAAATCATACTCATATCATAGAATGAGTAGAGAAATTACAAACACAATATAATACATATCATCTTAACTTAACATTCTACTAAAACGGGAATTGTAAGCATTGGCTATTGATGGAATTCCCAACTATCTAAAAACCCAGTTCTATTGCCTTGCAATTACATCACACACACATCGCCTTAACTGCGTCTTCAACACACCTTATCAAATACTCTTCCTCACTGAAATCCCATCAGGCGAGCGATCTCGACATAACTCGTTCACAATGTGTCCTTGCTTACAAACACATGTTCAGATTATCTATTAATGCAAAACTCACACACCTATTTGAGCGATCCTGTTCTATCACTAAACATTCGTCCAACCGTCTATCAATCGCTCCTCTATCTAAGTCGGTGAGTTAAACATACATACTACATTCAGTCTCTCTCTCTCTCTCTCCTCCATACAGCCTCTCGCTCCAGCCTCTCTCTCTCCAGCCTCCCAAGCTAAACTTTGTCCCGAGTTATATATCCTCAAGCAAGGCCAGAGCTTGACCAATCGATCTCAGGTGATGGCCATCTTCAATCCCAATTGGAACGAAACACTTTGCACACCTGTCACTCATTCTCTCGCAGCAAGCCCCGCTGCCAATTTCGTCTGTCAATCAATCTCCCCCTACCAAAATCGGAAGGCCAGTGGTCAGTTTCTACCTGTCCACATTCCTTAACCCAACTCTGTTCTCCTTTGCTGAGACGGTGAGTGACCTTGACATGCATTCAGGTAGCTCTAAGCTTTAACATGTTCAGGCATCCTAAACTCCCCTTGCTCCGGCGGGAACTGTTCCAGTGTCAGGTAAAACATACTGATTAGATCTGTTGGTGTCAGGTAAAACATACTGATTAGATCTGTTGGTGTCAGGTAAAACATACTGATTAGATATGTTGGTGTCAGGGAAAATATACTGATTAAATCGCTTGGTGTAAACATTCTGATTAGATCTGTTGGTGTCAGGTAAAACATACTGATTAGATCTGTTGGTGTCAGTTAAAACATTCTGATTAGATCTGTTGGTGTCAGGTAAAACATACTGATTAGATCTGTTGGTGTCAGGTAAAACATACTGATTAAATCTGTTGGTGTCAGGTAAAACATACTGATTAGATCTGTTGGTGTCAGATAAAACATACTGATTAGGTCTGTTGGTGTCAGGTAAAACATACTGATTAGATCTGTTGGTATAAACATACTGATTAGATTTGTTGGTGTAAACATACTGATTAGATATGTTGGTGTCAGATAAAATATCCAACCTCACTTTCACACAGTTCCCACGGAAACGGACCGTTTCACGATAGTCTGGTTAACAAGGTTTGGGATCGACGTGATCCTCGTAGTAGTGAGCGTCACGAAGTTGAAGCCAAGCCAAGCATAGCACAACTGCATGGAGGACACCTGTTCTCCTTCATAAGCAGGCTCTGGATATGAGCAAAGCTACTGCAAACCGACACATAACGTTCTTTTCAGGCGCACACAAGAGTAAACATTATCACTGCGGGCAGTGAACACAAACGATTAATTAAATGGTTTCGTTTGTAGTGTTTAGCCCCTGATGAAGGTATTTTGGTGGCAGCGTAACAGTTTTATTTTCAAATCTTTGTATGTTCATTAACTATTTGATGTTGTTAGTCAATAAATTCCGGAGAGGAACACATTGTCATATGTCAATCTTGTAGTGGATTCGCAGGTAGCTGATCAAACCAATCCGAGAACCACTATCTGACCGTCAGACGGAGGCAACTCGTCTCTTGCCTTTCGTGTCGCTCGTCTTCATGCAACTTCCTTGATTCTTGTCTGCTCCATATGCGCCGTGCCAGAGCAGATTTTAATACGTCAGGCAGAGCGATAAGCAGCAATGTTCTACCAATTTTCAAGGTCAATACCGTAGATTCTTCATTGAGGCTTTCATAGCGCCTTTGTAACGCTTTATTTGGCCACCGCGAGCTCGCCATATAATATTTTCTTTGGAAGCCGTTAATTCGACATGCAGACACCATGGCCAGTCCATTTAAGCTGCGATTTCAATAGAGTCGTGTAGATGTTTGCCATGCCAGCCTGCTAAAGAACTACATCTGTAATCTTGCCATATTATGTTCTGGGCTAACTAAGGAAACTGCAGCCCGCGAAAGAACTCTACAACTGTAATCCTATATTGCCATGTTATGTTACGGGTTGCCTAAAGAAACTCCACCCCGCGAAAGAACATCTACATCTGTAATCCTATCTAGCCATTTATGTTATTGGCTACCTAAGGGAACTGCAGGCCGGGAAATAACTGCTACATCTGTGCTCCTATCTTGCTATTTTATGTTATTGGCTACCTAAGGGAACTGCAGCCCGCGAAATAACTGTTACATCTGTGATCCTATCTTGCTATTTTATGTTCTGGGCTATCTAAGGACACTAACTCATTTCATTCGTACTTGGTTTTCCGTCTCACAGTAGACTCTCATAATATTACGTTTTTAAACAGAACAATACGCAGTAGCAGTACGCACTTAAACTGTGATAGGGAGAGCGGGCAACGCCTGAACCTGATAACAACTGATAGACGATGACGCTTCCTGTAGAAAGGGGATTGCCTACTTAGCGAATTCTTATGGACTCCGTCTGATGTGTGTTTGTGACCGATGACAAATCAGAGCAAATACTTCTATATGTTGTCAACTTAGGAAGGGGCATATGAGTGATTATACGATAGCAAAACAGCGAAGATTAACAATGATATGAAAATGATTTATAAGTATGCTAACTCGATTCTTCAACTTTGACGTTCGTTCTCAAACTCCCGCTACCAAGTCCTTAAAGTTATGTTGCAATTATCGGGATGTAGTCCAGAGAACGGAATGCGTTGTATCGTAATTAACAGCTTGACTGCGATATTTGCACTTTTAGGCCCAACACTTCCGACTACAACATGGCATTCATGGCATTTTTGGATATCGGGTTAGCGTCCCTCTTCAATCCCTTCTCCTTATCCATTCTGTCCTGTCGCAGCCTGTTATTCAGGATCACCCCGTGGAGGCAGCTCTGTCTCGCTGGCTCTGACGCTAGCAGTCCGCTTTGGGTCGCTGTCCATTACAGCTCATGCACTGCTCAACATCTTCATCCATAACTCGAATCGAGACGCGCATTTGTTCTCTGCTGCTGAGGGACATGCCAGCATGTTATCTTTTTTTTTTACTCAATATCCAAACCAAGGAAATGGTACCTTGTTGAGAGAATAGGACCAACGTAGCCAGACACGCATATCGTTAAGATCGAATTAAAAGGAAAGCAACCTTATAATGATACCAAGCAAGATGCCGCGCCTGACTGGCTGCGATCTCGGCTCGCTCCAGTGTTTGTGTCGTTTTCTGAAATCTGCTAGTTCCTGTTCGGATTATAATTTACAACTCCTTCACCAGATGGTATCAAGGACTTTATTCTGTGGAATGCATGTGCTTTCGTTCGGTTATCCTGCTGTTATGCTGCATCTTGCTGCGGATGTGCCTGGCTTAAACCGTGAGAAAACATTCCATTATGGCATTGAACGTTCCGTTTGACTGCACCACACAATTCAGCCCAGGTTATAACAACGACCTGCCTACGTTGACTGAAGCCGCCTACCTTCTGATCCCTTCCACCTGAGATTACATTATACGTCTCCCAACCTCGTATTCTCAGAAAGCAAGTGTCACGCTGACCCAAAAATTAACACAAAATAGAGGCCACGGTGGCGGAACGCGAAGAAATAGGGAATCAGGCTGGAAGGCGTTCGATAGGGTATGGCATAAAGCGCTATGGGCAACCATGAGGATGTATAAAATCAACGGAAATAGTATAGTTCCTTGAACACCTGAATGACAAAGGCGTCGTGCGCATTTCTTGTGAATGGAAGGCGAAGGGATTGGTTTCAAACATCAGTTGGTGTGAGGAAGGGTTGTACACTGTCTCCCTTTTCAATATATTCCTTGGGGGAATTATGAGTGAGGCACTTGGAGGTCACGTCAAGATTGGGGGCCGAACGATTACCAACCTTCGTTTTGCAGATGGCATCGACTGGTTGGCGGTTTCAGAAGCAGAACTCCAGGAAAGGCTCGATGAAACAGCTCTTGACTATGGTTTGGAGATAAACGCTGGTAACACAAAATTAATGACCAACAACGCCGATGGGTTGAAAAGTAGGATAAAAGCTAATGGCCAGGAACTCGAATTGGTTGACCGTTTTAAATATCTGGGTTCGATTGTCAGTGATGAAGGATCAAAATGTGAGGTGTTGGCCAGAATAGCACAGAAAATAGCGGCGCTTGCACGGCTTAACAAAATCTGGCAAGATAAACGGTTAGCACTATGCACGAAAATCAGATTAATGGGTACATTGCTTCTGTCAATATTCCTCTATGCTTATGAGACATGGATAATTACAGCTGACCTGCATTGGAGGATACATGCTTTGGAGATGAGATGTTTCCGAAGACTTCTCAACGTCACATACAAAGACCGAGTTACAAATGAGGAATTACGAGATAGAATTACAACAGCAATAGGGCCTTTTTAAGATCTCTTGGCAACTGTCAAAAGAAGGAAACTCGGTTGGTGCGGTCACATATCGAGATCAAATGGTCTTGAAAATATGATCCTGCACGGAAAGGTGCAAGCAGACAACAAAGAGGCCGTCCCAAAAAGAGGTGGGAGGTCAACAGAAAAGATTGGACCAATCTCCGACCAGAAGAGACGCAGGCAACGGCCGCTGACAGAGAAGGGTGGCGTGGGGTTGTGAGGATGTCTTCACATGTGCCCCAACGACCTCGCCGGTTACGGGATGACCTGACCTGACCCGGACAGACAAGGAAAGTCTACGCAAACATTGGTCCAACACACACTCCTTGCGGCCCTCACCCCTAGGCTGCGGAGTACTGGGCTCCATCTGGGGAGTCTGCAGAAATTTCGGTAAACACACTACGCATGAACAATCCTCAGTAGTTCGACATTGTAGTGGTCGATCGTCGGAACGGCCTTTGACGCCTAAGTGAACATTATTATTAACCTTATAATGTAGAACCATAGCTATTGAAGCGGCACTGCATTTGCTATGATATAGGCTTCCCGTAAAAGAGTCAGCTAAAGTTATAGCCTTAAGCTTCCCTTGGAGCGAACAAACGAATCTATAATCAAACATCTTTCAAACTCTTCTCTTCTTTGTCACTTGTCTTCTTTTTCCCCTCCTCCCCTCTTCTTCTAATTATTATTCTTTTTCTCGATAGCCCTGTTTTTCTTTAAAATTATATCTAAACATGGTCCAGCTCTGTGGAAAAATGTTGTTTTGATGGAGGGTTATTCAAAACTCCCATAAAGCTTTGTGTAGTGGTTCTTGTCAGGTAGCAAAGTGGCTTCCTGTTCTAGCGATCAAGGTGCAATTTCCAATTTCTACGGGATATTTTTTTCGATCGCAAGCGGTTCTGGGGCCGGTTCGCCTAAAAAAATGGCTACCTGAACATGTCCGAGAAGTAAAGAAGGCTGCTTGATGCTGACCACATCTTCCCTAGTGTGCCGTTGGTCGATAAAATTAGGATCTAACACCATATCTCCAATATGCCACTGGGCGGGTACATAGGACGCTCGTCTCTGTATTCAGTGCACAGTTGCCTAAGCACGTAACAGTGTATCTGATAGGATGTCTGCGCTGATTGTCCACACGCACACAGGAGTGATGGGGTTAACTGTTTGGTGTATAAGTGGCTACTCAGTCTGTTGAACTATACACTTCAACTACTACCCTACGGCTCCTTCACTTATTTTAAGTATTGCTCCTTTTCCTCTGCCTAATCTCTATTAAACCTACTGAAAGTTATTGTTGGGTAATGCCCAAGGTCATACAGATAATTATAAGTATTGAAACTAAACCTACGAGTATGTACAACTGATTGCATTTAGTTTAGTTTAGTTTAGTTTAGTTTAGCTTAGTTTAATCAAAGAATCAACATCATTGCACATGGTTTAACCAACAATGTGCTCTGTTCTCCATGATTTTGGTAGAATCTCATAACAATGTACGAACTCCGTAGCACCGGCCAGGACCCCGTTATAGATTGGGTAAATTTTTTAAACATAATTTAGAATTTTGCCCGGGCAGCAGCCGTTAAGCCTACTCTTTTAGATTTTCAACTGCAGAAGGATTTTCAACGTGCGCGACACTGTACACGGGCGTCCGATCTCTACTACTTAGAGATCCGGGGAAATTTCAGAAAGTCCTCGTGAAAAGATAGCGGTCTCCCCCATGATTTGAAGCCGCAACCTCCAGCACCCGAGCCCGACGTCTTACCTTGAGACCACTCAGTTCCCGCAATTTTTATTTTTGCAATTATAGACTCATAATATATAATTTCCTTCATGCCGACTTCGGACCACCTCATTGAGGATGAAAGAATAGGATCACTTCACTTCTTTGCATATAGAAGACGACTAAAGAGAGGTGTGCATAATACTAGCAGCCTCACCGTGTAAAATAGAATGCTACAGAAACCACCATTATAAAACTTCAAACAATGGTTTGACACAGGCTTCCTTAAATGAATCTTCTACAGTGATATTCTATATCAATGCTTACTGGAGCGGTGGTCTGAGGACGAGTGCTGGTCCGTGAACCCTGAGTTGTTGGTCTGCAAAGGACGTCAAGATAAGGGATCACAAATTGTAGACGCTTTTGTCGTTTAGGTATCAGCCTCGAACGATTTTCAGAAAACACCAAGTGTCTCCGAATCAATACCTCGAACGATCTTCAGAAAACACTGAGTGTCTCCATATCAAAACTTCGAACGATCTTCAAAAAACACCGAGTGTCTCTGTATCAAAACTTCGAACGATCTTCAGAAAACACCGAGTGTCTCCGTATCAAAACTTCAAACGATCTTCAGAAAACACCAAGTGCTCCATATCAAAACTTTGAACGATCTTCAGAAAACACCGAGTGTCTCCATATCAAAACCTCGAACGATCTTCATAAAACACCGAGTGTCTCCATATCAAAACCTCGAATGA
The DNA here is from genome assembly GCA_036924085.1 of Ariolimax columbianus. Classification (NCBI taxonomy): domain Eukaryota; kingdom Metazoa; phylum Mollusca; class Gastropoda; order Stylommatophora; family Arionidae; genus Ariolimax; species Ariolimax columbianus. The sequence continues at coordinate 71,799,275 of JAVGWX010000001.1, read as the reverse complement.
TCTTCAGAAAACACCAAGTGTCTCAAAAACCTGAAATCCAGAACATTTTTCAAATGAAAAAGCAAAATTAATATAAATTTAAGATAATCGACACATCACAATAATCGTTAAATTGGTTCCTGTTGCAATGAATAAATCCATGCAGGTATATCATGCCAAAAAGTTTGGGAAGACTGTTCTATCCTATATAACGATAAAAAATACAGTTGAGTGAATACCTAATTTGCAGAAGTCTCGCGTGTTTTCGTGCCCTCACTACTGTATCTAATATTAACAACAGGTAAAAATAGGGTGGAGGCAGGCGGAGTGGTATACTAGTTAAACCATCGTCCCTGAATAGTACCGACGCTCTGATCAGGTAAGCGCTGGCCAATGACAACCCTATATATATCAGTCCAGAACCATACAGTGCCAGCATGACTGCTCGGAGGTGAGTTCCGGAGGCATAAACATCCCGATCGTCTACTGGTCACTTTGTGACGAAACTATGCAACTGGAATGTAACACTGGTTGTCTACTGACTCTGCAAGGTCTTCTGTGGGTCGCTGTTGTCGAGAGGTCAGACACTCGCTTCACAAAGGGATGAACAGAAATGGTGGACTATCGAATACCACAAGTTTTAAAGTGATTCCTGGTCTCACGGGAGGTGGGACAAGAGTGGGTCAGTCGTCTTGACATATATCTTGCCATTGATCCATGGTAGCTCGCGACTAGAGAGTGAGGTAGATGACAAGCGCAATTTCTCTCTCACTATAATCCAAATACAAAACCGTCTATTGATGTCGCCATCATCGCTTGGGATGGACAACTAATGTAATCTAAGATATCAAACCAAACAGCGTGGGAGTTATTTGAAAAAAATGCATTGTGTGCATGTCTCGCTGGCAGGCATGAAAGGTTCGATAGGCAAGTCCAACATATATAGATAATGACTCAACGATCGCACCAGAACAAAAAAACAAAACAAAAAATCTACGTTACGATCACAAAGATCAAACGAAGACAATTAACGATTACAAAAACCAAGACGCGATTCAAAATAAGCAGTGGGGAGATGAGACTAACGCCTGGTCAGGTAAAACATACTGATCAAACGCGTTAGTAAGGGTCATGCAAAATGTAATCATCAAACGCGTTAGTAAGGGTCATGCAAAATGTAATGATCAAACGCGTTAGTAAGGGTCATGCAAAATGTAATGATCAAACGCGTTAGTAAGGGTCATGCAAAATGTAATGATCAAACGCTTTAGTAAGGGTCATGCAAAATGTACTGACCAAGCGTGTTCCCGTCGACAGTAAGCTGGCTCAAGATTACAGCGTGCGACGGTTCAAGTTCACGGACGGACATTTTTAAGATCCTAGACGTGGTTCGAGCCTGGTACGACAGCTTCACTAGTCGCCCCAGCTGTAAATAAGTAAATGACGTTCGGGAAGGTAAAAACAGCTAGGAGGGGAACGGACCACCCCACTGCACACAGGATTGGACTTAGTACATAAAGACTTATCCTCATCCCCGACGGCAATTGTTGCCAAGGGACCGACCTTTACCTTTAATGGCCAAGACCTCTACCTCAACTTTCTCGCAGTTCTCACTGGAAACGGGCTGTTTGTGTGGGGATCGACGTGATCCTCTGCAGATGTGAGCGACACACAGATAAAGCCAAGCCTAGCACAACATCCTGGGGGACTCTGTCCACCAACAGCAGCACGCTTGGGATGTGAGTAACGTTCCTGGAATCAGCCATTTAGCTCCCTTTTAAGTGATAATCCAACACATCCCACTTAAGAAGCACAGTAATAGAATCCAACCACAACATACCCCGCAGTGCCTGCAATGTACATACCCATATGAAGCCTTATATAAAGTTGGTAATATAAACTGTATTGTTCAAGTCTCGCCTATTTCTTGCCTACCGTAATTCTTAGCAGAGCCGACTACCCATTTATAGTTACGAACGAAATCGATTTTACTCAAAGGACTATTGAAGCTGCAGATATTAACACAATAATCGAATAGGCCTGTCAGACTGCACCATCCAGGCAATAGCCAGATGACGCTGAAGATCCATCAACTTCATATTAATGTCACCCGACAATGAGTAAAAAATGACGTTTCTTACCGCTGGCCACATCTGTTTTCCAAGGAGTATTTTGACTCGTCTCACTTTACAAGTTGTGAAGCTGGCATGTTTTTGCTATTTTTCGACGTTCATCTTCAAAAAAGGACGTTGTAGCGTAGTTTACAGTGACTCTGTCATATCTTCTCCTTTCGGCCCGATATCTCCGGTTCCAACTGGCTTTATTTGGTACCGGCTTTATTTTCCCAATGCGACTCCTATTGTCTTAGTCAGACTACATCAGAACCGACTGTTTATCTGGCTACTGATTTGAGGTGGAATAGGGTCTTGGTCATCTCTGTTTCGTTGACCTTGATACAAACAGTTAGGTACGAATGGCTGGCTGATGGCAGCTCCTTTACTGTTGCTGCATCTTCAGCATATAATTTAGCACGAGCGAGTGAGGAATGCCATCCGCAACCAAGAACTCCTTGGCATAAGTGGTCAAGAAGGTAAGTGCACGATCATAACCTCCATACGTAAGCCTTCCTTGCCAAAGGTTGTAAAGCTTGCGCGCCCTAATGATCCAATGGCCTAAGCCGGCGGGAGTTTTACTCCAAACCGGGCAGGTCCATGGAGAGGAGCCAGACAACAGGGCTGAGGAGCAGGTGGAACCCTATAGGTGTAGCTGCAGAACCCACCGGCGAGTGGTACATCCTCTGGGCTGCACTAATCCATCCCCACGTCATGGGTGAAATGCATTCTTGTCTCGTTTTTTTTTTTACCTTTTGTCCTCTATCATTTATCCCCATGGATGACAAAGAGATGCAGACCAGCGGACATTGTAACTCTCCTCCTATGTGACGATCTTCCAGGTGGCGGAGAATGCCACATATACCATCAGTACAGATGGGCTAGCAAAACCGATGGAATAATGATGAGATAGTCGACCCAGGTGAAAATGATATGTCCGTGGCAGGACATGACGATCCTGCGACTGAACTGCCACCCTTCGGGGATACTCGAAAGATGCGTCCATAATCCCCCTTCGCAATCAGGATGGCTCTAAGAGAACAGACTTTATTAGATAGGACGTCGCCTCAACAATTGAGAAGGACGGGTGGTTTGCCCTGGAGGCATTGCGCTGCTGCCAGCTCACAGCTAAAGGGAGTATATCATTATCATCAGCATAATAAACGGGCGAAGTTGGAAATGCATCGGCCATGTCCAAGGACGAGATCATCATACCATCACCAGAACCGTTCTGCGAATGACCCTAAAGACAGACAGATAGACAGGCAGGCAGAGAGAGAGAGAGAGAGAGAGAGAGAGAGAGAGATAGATAGATATAGATAGAAATAGATAGAGATAGATAGAGAATTAGACAGACAGAAAGATAAACAGACAGACAGACAGAGACGACAGACAGACAGAGATAGGGATAGAGATAAAGATAGAGATAAAGATAGAGATAGAGACAGACAGACAGACAGACAGACAGGCAGGCAGGCAGGCAGACAGACAGACAGACAGACAGACAGACAGACAGACAGACAGACAGACAGACAGACAGACAGACAGACAGACAGACAGACAGACAGACAGACAGACAGACAGACAGACAGACAGACAGACAGACAGACAGACAGACAGACAGACAGACAGACAGACAGACAGACAGACAGACAGACAGACAGACAGACAGACAGACAGACAGACAGACAGACAGACAGACAGACAGACAGACAGACAGACAGACAGACAGACAGACAGACAGACAGACAGACAGACAGACAGACAGACAGACAGACAGACAGACAGACAGACAGACAGACAGACAGACAGACAGACAGACAGACAGACAGACAGACAGACAGACAGACAGACAGACAGACAGATAGATAGATAGATAGATAGATAGATAGATAGATAGATAGATAGATAGATAGATAGATAGATAGATAGATAGATAGATAGATAGATAGATAGATAGATAGATAGATAGATAGATAGATAGAAAGCGAAGCCGACATTAGAAAACGGCGAAGGACCACATAAACTTATGGGTTAAACTGTACAATGACGTTGAATCTTCGACTAAACAAAACTAATCTAACCCATAAGCGCTCTGTTCTTAATATGTTAGGAGAATATCAGCACAATGCACGAACTCCGTAGCACTGGCGAGGATACAGTAAATTGATAGTGTAGATTTTTAACATATTTTTAAATTTTGCCCTAAGGGATTATTAACGTGCACGACACTGCACACTGACTCACAATCTCTACTACCCAGAGATCGGGGGTAATACCAGAATTCGACGTCAAAAAGAAATCTCTATCTCCACCGTGACTTAAACCCGCAACCTTCAGCAACCGAGGCCTTACATCGAGACCACTCAGTGGTGTCTTCTATGGAGCTACTTTGACTTTCACCTATTGCGATAATCAGTTCCCCACACGGAAAATTATGCCCAGGTGTTGACATCCACTTCCTGCTCTCGTATTTTCCTTGTCGTGGTTTCAAAATAGGCCAATCAATATTAGTGACTTAGGTATTTCACGTGAACATCTGGTACATACGCGACTAACCCTCCATGTTGCGGAAATGGTAAGAGGAAGTCTATTGTGAGCCCCGCCAGTGTCTACTGTTATGAAATGCAGCATTGTTTTAATTTCAAATTTAACAATGAAGCATCAGCCACAACCAAGATACACATTGTGCTATTTTTGGTTTATGTATTGTTTAAATTCCTAGAAGGTCCTTTATAGTGTTCACCATACGCATGTACACTGTTCGTAAGAAATACAGTAGATTATCTATATTTGCAGGAAGGTATATTTAAATAAAGTTAGTCATCAGTGAACTGCAGTCTGGGATGAAGTATTCGATTTCATTGTACATAGTCGTATCTGTTGTTATGGGGGTGGGTTGGGAGTGTGGTTACCAGGTGTATCCCATTCAGTCCGTGCTACAGGGTGTCCCACTCGCTACTGGCCATTGTTTTCTCTGTCAAACCAATGAATTATTCCAGAGTGGTCAGCCTGGGTCATTGTGTATGACAAAGACAAAAATAGCACCTATGCTCAAAGGAGAGCATGTCGTAAGGGGCGACTAACTGTGTGACACGGCATAACATAGGCCTTGGTTATGGGGGTCTGTTAGGAGCGGCATAGATGGCGCCTAACAGACTGCGGGTCTACTTTGCTCTATTGTTTGAGTCTATTAAGATCGACTCGCACATCGGTTAACCACCCTCTGCGGCACTTGTCAAAATGCAGCGGAGTAATAAGCTGCTCGAGCCTAGCTCGCTAAGCATTAAATCCTCCTTCCGGCTACACCCAGCTCACACCTTGCACATGAAGAGGTACAAGTCTACTAAGACAAATGAACGTGATTTAATCAAGTTTGACAGGGACAAGCCTTGGTGTGGGAAGAATAACCAGATCATAGCACCTGTTGAAAGTGGTCGCCATTAGCATGAATACATGCACTGCACACGCTTCGCGATATCACTGAAGGTACTCACCAACACATCAGGAGTCACCGGCTCAATTTCCCCGCAGACTGGTTTCTCGTAATGCGAGTCTCCAAGCGTGTACTTCGTGATCATGCTTATCACACACCAAGATATATCCATTCACACGTGATTGAATTATGTTCATTGGTTAAGAAGTTTCAATGAAAAACTAGGTCACGGTAGCGAGGGGCACAGTAGTAATAGTCCATGATCTTTTCTCAATATCTCGGCTTTTTCGATAAAATCTTATGATTATGTTTTTGTCTTTTCAGTTAAAAGAATGGGGTCTTTTGTCTTTTTCATGAAGGCTTTTGTTTGTTTGTTTATCTTGTGTTTGTTTTTTTAAAGGTGTGTAGCTTGTCTTTCCTTCTTTTTTTGTATAATAGGTTTGCGTCTCTGTATGTATTCTACTGGCGGAAGCACGCACCTTTCCACCAAGGACCGTAGTCTTGTAAGCGATACCAGGACATATTAACCAGTGCCTGAATGCGTGTGTGCGCCTGTACATACCTATGATAGTTGGGGCGATCTCAGTGGTCAGCGCCAACCAAAGAGGAATAGACAGGCCTTACCCTGAGGACGCGTGTTAGTTTTGTGTATGAAAGGTTATATACCGAGTGATCTTGTCTATGTTTGAACTTCACGGATAGTCGAATATTCGTATATGTTAAATACCTAAGTGTAGCTGTGACTAAATGTTTGTCAGTTGCATTGCGCACAGAATATTCAACTGTCCGTTTAGTAATTTTATAGAATCCGGCTTCCGGACCCAGAAAACACGATACGTCTGTTCATTGCATTCGCTAACACATCGTCTGATTTTTTACCCGAATGGAAATCTTACTGCAAATGCAACTATATTTCTGTAAAGTTATGATGCTTTAATGGAACGCAGCAAAGACTGGTGAAACATGAATTATGGAAATAAAGATATACTTGGATAGGCCACACTGCGAAAGTCCAAAGCTAGCATAACCAGGCAATCTCTGCCATAAAATCACCAGTGAAAAGAGGAAATGTAAGGCTAAATAACATTTGAAATAGATATCTAGAAGCATATACAAGAAAATCAAGGGGAAATCTAGTACAACTGGACAGAATACTACAGGACAAGTGTTTTTGAATCTTCACATATTTGACCAGCACCATTGACACGTCGGGGGGCAGAGAGGCACTTTGAAGGTCAGCAGCAGTTCAGGCATAACATAAATAAGATCAATCAGAAATAAGTAAGCACTACTTTGAAAAATAAACTCAAATTTCCACATTTAGAATGCATATGTTCCAGAACAATTCACACATACTCGCCCGTAAGCAAGTATATCGAAACTTTTCAGTCATGTCTGACTATAGGTTGATGCGACCTTGAACACAGCCATCTTTATAAAGATGACCGTGCCTTGGAGTAGGAGCTCTCTACTGAGTTTGTGGTTTTCCTTATCCTGTCGGCATTGTCTTTTCACTTCCCTGTTTTCACGAGGTTATACTCGCACAGCATGAGGTGGCTCTTCAGGCTACATCTCTATTTGGATCGGCCTGCAGGCTCGCGCGAATATTGTGCGTTTCATCCAGCACTACGTCTGGCTCTTACATATAGTACCTGGAGCGTAGACCCTAAACAAATGTGTCGCCCAGTGCTGTAAATATATATTTGACTTAATGTTATGGTAGGAAAGGCAGCAAGGAAGGAACTGATCAAGCCACCTCATAAACTCGTTGTGGACTCATATATTGAAGTCTCCACCACTTCATCCCTGACGGTAGTGTGTGCTATGGAACTATTTATAACTGGTGTGAAAGTTCGCCAGGAAGGGTATTCCGCCTAGACGACAAGCGCCAGTTGCGCCAACCGCCCATGAACACGATAAGTCGCTGAGTCATAGGCTGCACACAATGAGGATGATATTTTTTTCCGATTTTACCTCACCAGATGGTGCGGGGTCGAGGCCATGACGGAGAGGGCTGTTTCCCATCCATGCTGTCCATGACCTGATTTAAGAGCTGGTGAGCGAGGACGCCCTCGGCAAGGCAGGCCACCAGGAAACCTACGCTAAAATATTTGGTATACTCTCATAGGGTGTTTTTGAATGAATTAGTTTTGTGAGGTTGCCACAACAACCCTCTTTATCTGGATTCTACAACACGCCTGGAAGATTACAATGAGGAGAATATGTCTGGGTAAACGCAATGAATTTGTTAAGTGTCGAGGTGGAACCAATACTGGCATATGACAGTGAATCATGGATAATCAGCAAACAAGCGCATATATCTTTGAATGCATTGGAGATGAGAATTTAGAGAAGAATGCTGCGGATCCCGTGGACTGCATCGAAGACTAATGATACAGCACTCAAAAAGGCACAAACACAAAGACAACTCATTGTAAAGATCAGAAAAAGGCAGTCATCCCTTTTCGGGCATTTTATGAGAAGAGGCGGTTTTGGGGCACCTTGTGATAACGGGAAAGATAGCGGGAAAGAGAGATAGATGAAGGGAGAGAAAGAGACGAAGAGAGAGAGAGAGAGAAAGAGAGTAGTTGGACAGCCTGACATAATGGCACGGGCAATAATCAACAACAGAGAAAGTAAACGACACACATGATAGAAGCGAATGGAGGTACAAGATCGTCAACGCCCACCGGCAAGACACCTGATGATGTCAGAGCTTTTTTCAACCAAGACCACACCAACTGTCCTATCTTGCCGTCAATGGTGCTTAAAGAGAGTTGTGTATGGTAGTAGCAACCGAATCAATTCACTTTTCTGTCCACTTCTACCGTTAAGAATTGTGAGGAGAATGAATTGTCTTCCGTAAACCAAGTGTTGTGTAAGTAAGTTGTTGTAAGCATACTTTGTTATAGGATATCTCATGTCACCTATCCATCTGCCATGCGGTCTTCCACGTGCCTTGTAGCCAGTTCTTTCTGTGTTGTGAATGTGCAGTGGTAGTTGTACATGTTGCATTCTTACGACCAGGCCATCTTATTTTCTGTTCTGACATGTGTTCAACACAGAGTAATTTTCTTCATATGTCTAATATCATTACTCCATATGTCTAATAGCATTACTCCATATGTCTAATATCATTACTCCATATGTCTATTAGCATTACTCCATATGTCTAATATCATCATTTCTTCATGTGTCTAATATCATTTCTACATTTGTCTAATATCATTACTCCATATGTCTAATATCATTACTCCATATGTCTAATATCATTACTCCATATGTCTAATATCATCATTTCTCCATATTTCCAATATATGATTTCCCCATATGTCTAATTTCAGTTCTCCATATGTCTAATATCATCATTGCTCATTATGTCTTTCCTGGTGATCCCAATTACTTTTATCACACACAATTGTATACGTTGTGATTGACCCCCCCTCTGCCTTGAATAGGGTTACGCTTGGCTTCGGAAGCACAAATATTTGCTATCCATATAGTGTCTGATAGTTGTTTTGTTGTCATGGTATTGATCGGCTGATCATGGTGGTGGCGACAAATGATAAGTCACAGCAGCGGTGGTCCATCAACTTCAGCAATTGAAACAACAGAGCTACAAAATCAGCGGCGCCAGAACACTCAAAGTATTTGGATACAGGCTAGTAGCCCTACACTTTCGTCTGGTTCTACTGCTTCTGGTAGACGTTAGGCACATTTTTTATTATCTGTACACGTAAAACCTAGTTCTCTGTAGAGTTTAAGTTTAAGGTTAAGGTTAGGTTAGGTTAGGTAGGTTGGTTGGTTGGTTAGTTAGTTAGTTAGTTAGTCAGTCAGTTAGTTAGTTAGTCGTCGGATCATCTTCATCGCACCATACAGGCTCAGATCTTATCCTCAGTATGACTGATCGTTCCGGTCCTGAGCTGGTTAACTAGACGTCTTTGGATCCCCGTGTGGTGTTCCTTCCTCGCTGCCCTTCGTTTCACACCCAATTTAACCAATCGAGCCAAGGAAGTAGATTCTGGATTAACTCTCTATTATTCCTTCCAGCCAATTTCCCTAACGGCGTTTAGGATATTTCTGGAAACGATTTGCTGTAGTGGAGAGTTCTTCAAGGTTCCTAAACAGCTTTATGGGGAGGTCCATATCCGCGGGCCAGTGCTCAACGGGGTAATGTCTTAGCATTTAACAATCTTGTAGGATATGTTCGGCTGGCTGTGCTGCTTGTCTGCACGTACACGCGGGTAATGTTGCCATTTTTAGTCTGTGTATGTGGCAATTCAATCTCATTTGAACATAATACAGGAGCATACTTCAAACCATCTCAAGCCCCAAACAAGATGGACTCACACACGAAATAAAATATAACATCGGGATGCTGCCCCCCCCCCCCCCCCCACAAAAAAAACCATCTAGTTTTACAGTGTATTGCAGCCTACTATGGGATCCTTGGAAACGAAAAGGAAGATAAGCTCGCAAAAGCCGGATGTGGCGGCACTCACTCGGTATTAACAAAGCTATACAGAAGCAAAGACACTTACCAACGATCCATGATTACGTAATGGAGAGACAGCGAAAGGAATACAAGTCAAAAAACTACAGCCTAGACAAACTTGACAGAAATGGGCAGACAAAGATTTTCCGACTCAGAATATGACATTACAGACACAATGTCCACCTGCACAGAATGGGCCATAGAGGCAGCACCAGATTCGATTGGGAAGCACCCAGAACTAGTCAATAGTTAAGCAATGATAAGAACTAGTTTAGAATGCCTCCCATCTTCTGATATAAACAGAAACATGGTGGCTGCAAGAGGCTTGCCTTTTGTCAAAAATATGATAAAAGTGCCCCCCCCCCCCCAAAAAAAAAAAAAGAGAAGGCGAAGAAAGGAAAGCCACCAATCAATCAATTCACTACACACGGCGCATAAGCCGTTGACAACATCTCGCTAGCTTAAGCTGTCCTGGGCTGCTCTCTATGTCTCTCTCAGGGTGCAAACATGTAATCGTAGTTCCTTCTCAATTTCTCCTCTCTGTGTGATTCGGGGTCAGGTGAAATATACTGTTCAGGGTGAAAGTGAAGATTAATCAGTGTCAGGTGAAATATAATGATCAAGGTGGAAGTGAAGAGTAATCAGGGTCAATTGAAACATACTGATCAAGATGGGAGCAAAGAGTAATAAGGGTCAAATGAAATATACTGATCAAGGTGGCAGTGAAGATTAATCAGGGTTAGGTGAAATATACTGATAAAAGTGAGAGTGAATAGTAATCAGGGTCAGTTGAAACATACTCATCAAGGTGGGTGTAAAGAGTAATCACGGTCAGGTGAAACACACTGATCAAGGTGGGCGTAAAGAGTAATCAGCGTCAGCTAAAAAAGACCAATCAATACCCCCACCTTGCTTCCTCATCGTGCTCCTGGAACTAGGCTGTGTTACAAAACCTACACAACAAGGTGAGAATCAACACTGTGATGAGCTTACGAAGTAGTCTAATTGCATTAATTAATAATAGTAGTCCTTCGAGAGAGATGTCAATAGAAAGTAGACGAGTCCAGAAGAGGCTGTATAGACCGATTCTAAGATTTAATCCTATTCCACATATGTAACATATAAGGTCGGGGGAAGGGGGGGGGGAGAAAGGGGGGGGGGGCTGAGACGATAGTCTGGTCAAGCACAAAATACTGACCAGGACTTCGAGTCAGGGTCAATACACTTACCAAGACCACAATCTTATCTTCCATCTAGTGTTCCTAGAAACATGATGTTTTCAAGGCAGCTTGGCTAACGAGATGTGGATCGATGATCCCCGTAGTAGTGAGCGCCACGCAGATGACGCCAATTATGCATAACCGTCTGGAGGACCGCGGCCCACCTTCATCAGCATGCTTGGGATGTGAAGAAAGCTACACAACCTGCCACTCAATGTCCTTTTCAGGGCTCACAAAATTAAACAGCAAACTTACTCACTCTTAGTTCCTAGACGACCTGTACTTGTACGGTGGCAGATGCCCCCTGTGCAGGTCCCACTTAGTCTACCTGTACTTCTACAGTGGTAGATGCCCCCTGTGCAGGTCCCACATAGTCGACCTGTACTTCTACAGTGGCAGATGCCCATGTGCAGGTCCCAACTAGTCGACCTGTACTTCTACAGTGGTAGATGCCTCTGTGCAGGTCCCACCTAGTCGACCTGTACTTCTACAGTGGCAGATGCCCCTGTGCGTGTCCCAGCTCTGGTATGAGCTGGATGTAGCCGGGAGGAGGATTTCCTGCTTAGCGGGCTAGACTCGAGCATCTAATTACTCCACTACGTTGGGACACATGCCGCAGAGGGTGGTTAACTGATGTACTAGTCCATCTTAGTAGACTCGAACACTAGAACAAAGTAGACCCGCAGCCTGTTAGGCGCCATCTATACTGCCCTAAACAAACCACTTAACCAATGCCGGTGTTGTGCTATGTCACACGGTTAATCGCCTCTTACGACATGCTCTCTGTGGGGCAGTGGGGCTATTCTTGTCCTTCTTATTACACAAAGATCCCGGGGGACTACTTATACATTGTGGGCATCACACCACAATAACAAGGTCAAGGTTGGACGTGTAGGTGAGCTGTTTTGTTTTTCACATAACTTGTTTTTCACATAGCACGTTCTCTCCGGGCCCCGGAGAGCCGACGTTCCTCATCAATGGAGGCGCCTCTGATAGTTTTTGTTCTACGCTATGCCTGACGGTCCTGTGTTAGATACTCCCATGAGTGTACGTCGACATTGATGCGTGTCAGAGATATTTTTATGGTCTTTGATGCGCTTTTTTTTTCCCCACTGACCAGACACAGGCTCTGTTTCAGCTCGATATACATTAGTTGTTTGTGGATGCAATTGTCTGACATGTGCGCGTCGTGACATTGCACTACAGCTAGGAGGACCCCGATCCACCTTTAAAAGCACTCCTCGGTATGTAAGAACCACTGTAACCTCCTCTCTTCCCCCCCCCCCCCAACGAAGAAGCATTTTCAAGAGTTACTTATCAGTATGTGTAGTTTTGAACAACCACTAATGGTTTCCGTTTTATTTAGCAGTAGGGTATGATATAAATGATAAGAGAATATGATAACAGAATACAATAACAAAATAGGATAACAGAACACGATAACATAATGTGATAACATAATACATTAATAGAATATGAAAACATAATACATTAATAGAATATGATAAACATAATACAATAAACAGAATATGATAACATAATACAATATACAGAATATGATAACACAATACAATACACAGAATATGATAACATAATACAATACACACAATATGATAACATAATACAATACACAGAATATGATAACATAATTCAATACACAAAATGTGATAACAATACTTTATAATAATATGATAACATAATACAATAACAGGAAATGACAACAGAATATGAATAGAGCATATTATAATCTCCAGAGATTCTTTCTCGGCCATTAGCCTGTTGGAACAGCTGTGCCAAATGATTACTGTAGATATGTATCTACACTTTATATGTGGTATTAAGAGAAATGGAAGAAGATTACACCAGTATGTTACTAAAGCCTGAAAGTGGAGCAGAGAGTAGTTATATTTTAAAAAGCCAGACACGCTGTTAGAGGCGATTACCACACTAACCTTATGAGTAGAGAACAGAAGCCAAGATATGCTTTTTTCTCTTTGTGTGTAAATCACTATATTAATGTAAATATCTGCCACAACTTACACATATAAGTTTGTACATTACACATACAAGTTTGTACATTTCTATTAGATTGTTATTATAGTACATTCCATTATATTGAACGTGAGATAGCTATCATAATCAATTTTTTTTTTTTTTAATCAACTGTGAGGCACGTGCGACCACTTCGGTAAGCCCATTTCCAAGAATTTGCTTTCACTTAATATTTCGCTTAGACCAGAAGGATAGGCGACCACTGCAGATGACCTATTTTAACGGTTGTCCGTTTCCAAGAATTTGCAGTGGGTGATTATAAAGGCAATGTTTTTAACACTATGAGCTTGCTAGTTCAAAGTAGAACTCACTTTAGTCGTCTTTTACGACATGTTTGGAAGGTGGTAAAGATAGTGGTTGTCTCATTAAGACCCTGATGTTAGTGGTAACGTTTTAGAGACTTCATTGTACTAGGCCGTATTTTTTATGAGGTGAGGTGGCCAGTTTCTTTCCTCAATGCCTTTCTTTTACGAACAAAAATCCAATTAACAATTTACAGATGTGTCGATTGCAGCGTGTCGATTAAGGACATCGAACCATCTAATATTGCCACTCTGCTACTAAGACGCTCTATCATAAAGTGACAGATGACCAGGCCTTGACAAAAGCGCTCGTCTGCGACGAGCAGAAATTTGTTCTTGAGTAACAAAAATATACGTTTATAATTGTTAATTAATTACATTGTTAATCGTTACTACACATCGTCTCTCGCACGATTATTAACGATATTACGGTTTGAATAGATTGTACAAGCTAGCTTATGATGATGAATCTAAATGGATCTCATTGCTGCAATGTAAACTTTCTTAAGCAATCGATAAATGGTACTGCAGTGCTAAAACTACCAAGCATGTTCAAGGACACAAACACCATGCCTCTGACAGCAGAGGAAATAGGCTAATACTGTTTAAGAAGTACAATTTGTCTTGAATTGGTACGCATTGTTATTTAAAAATAAAAGTTAATTAGTGCCTAGTTTAAATTTGTTAACATAAATTGCGTGACTGCAGTCCGACCATGCTGATTGGTGAGCCACCCTAAAATTTGTCAAGCCCCGCATATGACATATTCTTAACATATCGGGTACAACTAAGGTGCAAGATAAGCGTTATAAACTGCACAATCTACAACTTCTTTTGTACACTCAACGCGCGGTTGATAAAAAGAACACAATTTTGTTTCGCTTAATGCCGGATTTCGCAATAGGCTATGGTCTAGGGCCTTCAAATTGCAGTCCACATTTTGGGAATCATGCCATTTGTTATCAAATTAAAAGTTTACAAAATTGGTTCAACTTCACTTTCAGCCTAGAGCCAAATGAAGGGCAAGTCCAGCACTGAATACGTCACATATTGTGCCTGTTAATTCATTAATTACTGTGTTAGGATGGATAGGACATAATCATTCCATGTTAGCTTTGCCTGAATACGTCACATCATGTTTCTGTCAATCCAGTATTTGATGTGTTCAGATAGATAGGGCACAATCATTGGATGCCTGCCACCCCCACCTTTTAAAAAACATAAGCCACAAGAAAAGGAAAAATACACATGCACACCGTTTGGTAGAAGAGAAGCAACTAAAACAATAATGAAGAACATTATCAAACACTCATATCTTACCAGTCTTGGTTCTGCTTAAGAACGGAATATGGTATTCTCCACCGCAGATTCTTCCACGTCCCATTCTGCAGGTTTCGGCTGTTCATACTGCTAGTATCCTCACAGAATAAAGTTCACACAAATCCCACATCTCAACAGAGATAATGTACGGAACTAACATTCGTAATATGGTCCTGTTCGAAGGTAAATAACAGCGCACTCACGATTCGGCTTAGGGTCTCCGGGCTATAAAATAAAGTGAAACCTTTTTGTTGCGAACTAGCAGGCAGATAAACAAGCCGAACTTCATAGTCAACCATTTGAACGTATTCATCCGCGAGTGTTTCGCGCGAAAGGGAAGAAATGCTGTTAAGTTGTGTCGATACAAAATAGGTTGACTGTTAATGATTAATTAAGGGATACGAATTAATTAACCCCCAAGCGAATGATCAATTAGCTCGCACGCTGGTTGCAAAAGCATGCACATTTAAACAGTCTAGCCAAAGACGAAGAAGAGGGACTGGTCGATGTTAAACCATTTGCTTATAAATATAATATGGAAAGTTTAAACAACACAAATATTTTCATACGTTTAAAAGTTAATGGTAGAGGTAGTACCATAGTAGACACTGTTGTACGCAACGAAATGTTAGAGCAGTGGTTCTCAACTCGCTGTGCCCCATTCCCCTTTTCACCTTGATTGAGAATATTATTCCCCACTATGAAAGATAGACTAACTCGAAATGTCATCACTCTTTGATTAGCAGTGGTTCTAATTCCACCCCCACCAACCCCACCCTATAAGTCCTAAAATGGATCCATCTCCCCTTCTCTTCTCTTCCCTTGCCGTGAGTCATATGCCCAACCCCAATTAGGACGACGTGAGCGTACCGAGACCTAGGTTCGAACCCAATCCGGGATCAAGACAGCTGAGCAGCGCATGAGCTGCAGTGGTCAGCGACCCATAGCTGACTGCTAGCGTCAGGGCCAGCGAAACAGAGCTGCCGAGACCCTTCTACACCTCCACGTGGTGATCCTGGATAACAGTCTGCAATACGACAGACTGGCTAAGGAGAATGGATCGAAGAGGGGATGCTAACCCGGTACTCAAAAAAGTGCTTGCTGAAGTCGGATGTGTTGGACCGAAAGGTGCAAATATCGCAGTCAAGCTGTAAACTACAACACAGCGCATTCCGTTCTCTGGACTACATTCTGCTACTTAAGCCCTTTCAGGGTTTGGTAGCGGGAGATTGAGAACGAACGCAGAAGAAGAAGAAGAAGAAGAAGAAGAAGAAGAAGAAGAAGAAGAAGAAGAAGAAGAAGAAGAACCCAGTCCATTTGCCATAGAAGACAATATTTTTTTTTTAATCTGGTCTCCGACCAGTAAGGAGGCATTTGACGATTTGTTATATTCCATTTATGTACTTACTTTACGTATGCATATTTTCATATCCTCTATTTATGTATTCTTCTATTCTGGTATGATTCGCTAGTTCAATATTGTTGTTATTCGTTGTCTCCGATGAAGGTCTATTTATATGATGCCAATGAGAAGCTATCCAACTAAATTTGCAACGTTTATTAGTTTTACTTCAACAGCAAGAGAAAATGAGAACTTGTCTGGTCAGGCACAACATACTGATCCGGACGACTCGTCAGGGTCGGGCACAATATAATGACCAAGACCACTAGCTCTCTTGCATATAGAGTTACATGTAAACATGCTGTTTCCACGGCTGTCTGACTGACGATATTGTGGATCAACGTGAGAACCGCAGTATTGAGCGTAAAGCAGATGAAGCCAAGCGTAACACAACGCCTGGAGGGACCCGGTCCACTTTCATCCGCACGCTTGGGATGTGAAGAAAGTTACTACAACCAGTCACTTAACATCCTTTTCAGAGCGCGCTAAAGAGTAAACGTTCTCATTGTGGGCATTCAACAACAGCAGAAACGTTCATCACAAATTTGGTGCAACATACTTTTAAAGACTTACAGTAAATAAACAAATCAAATATTTACATTATGTACAATCAAATCTCGCTGGTCGGTTTCTGTACGTTAAGCAAACGCTGGTCGTTCTGAATCGTTTTAAAATTGATTGATGTCAAACTACAGCCTACTGTAGATGGAGGCCTTCTGACAGACGGGGAAATCCCTGACTAAATAGCGGATCTTGCATGTGTCAGCTATTAATGCAACTATAACAGCGTGATCGGGAAACAAAGATGGATATGCAATTAGTTTCAGGGCAGGATTCTGTGAAAGGATCACTCTCAACAGTGATTGGTTGTATTTGGTACCATGAATTTGTTTTATTTTTCTGTGTGAAACATGGATTGATTATAAACCTTGGCACGATATGAGTTCCGTTATTTAGTCGGCCTTGGAATGTGAGGTTTCAAAGGGATTTCTCCGTAAGTCAGAGTGGTCAAACCAAAGATACACATTTGAAATAATAGATCTATAGACTTATCCGGTTAAGTAAAACGACAATGCGATTCAATTGTGTTTTAGAAAAGGATACGCTAAATTGTCGTTATTCATTTGTAACTGTATTATTACGCTGGTCTGTTTATTTGCCTAAAAAATATGATTCAGAAATGTTTTTGAAGAAAACATTCCAAATTATGGATACTTATTTGTGCCAAAATGTAGATTGTCAGTTAAAGCTAAGAGAAATGTGAACCAAATACACATTCACGGTTTTAAAAAAAAAAAATGGACTACCGCAAGGATACATTACTATAAAACTATGCTAAACACAAAAATGCAAGTGTAATTCAAATACACTTTCACAGAATTAAGGAAAATAACCAAACACAAGCAAATATTTGTAACTTTAAAACTGTCAATCAAAACCTCTCGGTGCATTGGCCATTGCCTACATCCCGCCAGCATGCACGGTCCTGAGCTACTCGTTCTGTCTCTCTCCAGGTGTAATCATTTAATCTTAGTTCCTTCTAACATTGTCTTATCCGTGTATTTTTAGGTTGACCACCCTCTTTCTTCCCGTAAGGATTCCAAGTAAGACCCAGTCTGGCTATGTTGGACGGTGCCTTCCATAGCGTATGTCATATTCAGCACAGGGGATGGCGTGGGCTAGTAGTTAAATGACACGGCTCACAAGCAGAAGGTGCTGGGTTCGATCCCCATCACAGCACCGGCCGTTACCCCGCGGAAGCAAACCCTTAGAAACTGCAGGATGAAGAAGACCCTTACATAAAATGAATGCTGAAGTCGGAAGCACTTGGCTGTAAGACGCAAAATAAAAATCACAGTGCAACGCACACTGCCTTTGGGATTAGAGAAATAAGGCGAACGCAACAACAACAAATATTCAGCCCCATTTTCTTCGCTTAATTTGTTCCATCAGCTACAGTTTGCTTCTTTCTCATAGATCTTCATTCCTCACTATGTCCTGCCACTTTGTGCCCATTATCCTCTGTTAACGAAGGAATAGTCTTTGTTGTATGGTTGTATGGCCTTCGTTGGCCTGCATATCTCCGCTTCATACGAGGAGCTTGTCATAAGTCTTTACCCTGACTTGGAATGAGTAGGAGGAGAAAGTTGAAATATGTCACATATGTAGCTCATTCAATTTGTACTGGACTTCAGAAGTATGAATTTCCCTGCTCGACGTGTTTACCCGGTATGGTGCATGCAGCAACACACCTTATTGACCGGATCTGCTACGCTAACGGTTTGTCAGAACAATGGAGAAATCAGAGGCCAGAACTATGATACAATTCTTGATGTTGCAGAGAAAAACATCTACAGAAATACACAGGGAGATTGAACCAATGTTTGAGGAATTCTGTCGTTCGTATGCTTCTGTAAAAAAAATGGTGTATGCAGTTAAAGTGTGGCCGTTCCCATGTTGCTGATCTTCCAAGATCAGGAAGGCCATCTTCAGTGTTGAGCAGCACCTACCTAACACTGACCTTGAATATTCGAAATCTGTTTGAATCTTGATTTCTCTGAAGCTCCATATCTAGTTTAGTATCAGGAGTGGCTCTCTTGTCTCTCCAATTCTGGTCCTTACGTGTACCTCCTGATGTGTCAATTGTGCTCCCCAAATAAGTAGAGGTATCCACTTCTTTCAAATACTCTCCCTTCAGCATGATTGGTTCTTTGTTGATAGTGTTGGGTTTAACAGCTTCGTTTTCTTCATGTTGATACTCAATCCAAATTTGAATGATAAAACTATGCTAAGCAAAAGTGATTCCGAATTGCTTGTAAAAACTTATGTCAATCCTAGAACGCAAATGCCTAACCGTATAGCTAGGCGTGTGTCCATACGCTAAAGCATTATCACTACATTTTACTCCTAGCCTAGCACGACCAGTCTTACAAGAAAGATTGCATAAGCTATTGACCTATTTTAATGGAAACCGGCAAAAACACTCACGCGAACTAATCCCGTGTTTCTTGGGCACTTCACGGAAGTGTTATTTCCCTATGCCTAGCCTAAGATAGTCACACACAGTTATATATAACTTAAGAGCTGCACCATCTAGCGCCAGGTCTTCAGTGTAATCAGAAGCGCGATTAAGTGGGCGGTTTAAATAGATTTGAAAATTCCCAATAAAAGCTACCTCCCTGCATCAAGACCAACACCGCATTCTTCCTCCAAGCGGCGGTTCTGGATACAGGCTGCACTACTGTAGTCTGGCTAAGAAAAGAGGGATCGCAGTGGGAAGGCATTCCCGGTACACACAAAAGGCCGCCGAAATCGTATGTGCTGAACCGAAAGGCGCATAAATCGCAGCTTCTCTTAAATCTACGACATAATGTTCTTTCCGGGACAAACGCCGAAGAAGGAGAACACTTAAAAAGGAAAGTTAAATTGTAGCAGAGTTTCGTTAATTCATTAAACTCCCAGGTTTAATTAGTTATATCTGAACTTACTGTCTTCCTTGACTGAATCTCGAGTCCCTGTAAAGGGGGGTGGGGGAGGCGGAGGGAGTTAGGGGGGGGGGGGGGGGTTAATAGAATAACTGTAGTTAAATGCATGTCGTAAAAGATGACTAAAGGAAGTTGTTCGTGGCGTTAGCAAACTGATCGTATAGAGATAATTGCTATGGCAGCCACCAATGCAGGAGAACACAAAGTGCTTTGACGCAGGTTTCTGGACGAATGCGAACTGTAGTTGTTGCCATATGCCCTGATTTGAGTGAAAGAAGAAAAGAAGAATACACTGTTCAAGTACCATACGGTACGTGAACATGCCTCTAGCCAGCTACATAACGCACTGGCTGCATTATTGTTAACCCATCTCATTGTTGATCGTTGTCTGTTGTTATTGTGTATTGCCCACAATAAGTAAATTTATTCCTTTGTGCCCCCTGAAAGGGCATTAAGTCGCCACTTAGGGTAGTAGTAGTTCGTTTTTTTCGTCAGAGTGGTAAATGCTTGGAATGCATTGCCACATTAAGTAGTGGAATCAATAACAATGAATGCATTTAAGAATAGATTTGATGCGCATATATTCTAGAACAAGGTAATGTAGATGCAACTGGTTGTACACAGACTCTGGAGAGTTTTCTAAACCAATATTAAGACGTTTAGTTAAGTTGGTTTTCCGAACGTTCTGAACGCGCTCATGAAGGTAGACTGCGGATCTCTATGTTGTTTTGTTATGCTTGACTTCACCTTCGTGACGCTCACTAGCACGGGGATCACGTCGATCCACATCTCGTCAGCCAGACTGCCTTGAAAACAGCCTGTTTTCAGGGAACGCTACATGGAGGCGAGTAATGGTTTTGGTCAGTACATTGTGACATGTACGGAATGTTGAGGTGAGCATTTCCTTTGATTCCTGGGATTCATGCGAGAGCTATACATCACCCGACGTCTTCGTTCCCCAGCAGTTATGTTTGTGGAAGTCATCTCTGTGGCGACGGGACGGCGTGGGCTAGTGGTAAAGTGACACGGCTCACAACCCGAATCACAGCACCAGCCGTTACCCGGGGGAAGCAAAGCCTTAGAAAATGCAGGAGGAAGCAGACCCTTACATAAAATGCATGCTGAAGTCGGATGCACTGGACAGACAGGTGAAAATAAAAACCACAGTGCAACACACACCGCCTTGTGAAATAGAGAAATAAGGCAAACGAAAAAAAAATGTGGCAAGCAATAGAAATAGCTGTTTTATTCATAGCTGTTTTATTCATTCATTTACTCGCGAATCTGTTCCGACGTGGAGCATAGGCCATCACTTAATGCTGACCCCTTTTAGAGGACGCCTATTCCCAATCACTTGGTCCTAAATGTTGTTATAGCCGAGGGTGGGGTTGAGGATGAACTCTCAACACCAACTAAATGCTCCCATGACGTGCGTCTCATATAACCTCTGACAACAAAGTCTATTTCCTCACCTGTCGAGGGGCAGAGCTGTCTAGGAGAAGGAAAACACTTATTTCAAACCATCTGAAGCTTTGCAAATTAGATGCTGGCGTATCTTGTCGGGTTTTGTCAGATATGGGTGTGCAACCTGATAACTCTGGAAGTTGGTCAGCGTCTACCATACATTACAACCGGCGATGTGCGAAAGAGCACACGCAAGAGGATGCAATGCCCCATCGAAGAAAGGCAACCTTAGCTGAGCGGTGTGGCAGGACAGACCAGGCCCTTAGCTGTGTCCGGCGGTTGGTCTAGAAGGGAAGCCCCGACAGGCAAACAGATAAATCATTGCTCTGCTGATCCGATAGCTTCTGCATCTTGCCTTGTTCCAAATGTATTGGTATCACCTTTCCCTTGGAGCAAACAAGGCATACCGAGAAAGGGACCAAACTGCATGGGCAACACATGGTCTCTTTATGTCTGCCCGGGCTTTGTGCTAAAAGCACAATTATTATCGCCTATCAAGACAAAAAGAGCCGATGATGATTTCCAATCACTTGCTATCATTCACCTGTTCCTACGTTAAGAAAGAGCCGATGATGATTTCCAATAACTTGCAATCATTCACCTGTTCCTACGTTAAGAAAGAGCCGATGGTGATTTCCAATCACTTGCAATCATTCACCTGTTCCTACGTTAAGAAAGAGCCGATGGTGATTTCCAATCACTTGCTATCATTCACCTGTTCCTACGTTAAGAAAGAGCCGATGGTGATTTCCAATCACTTGCAATCATTCACCTGTTCCTACGTTAAGAAAGAGCCGATGGTGATTTCCAATCACTTGCTATCATTCACCTGTTCCTACGTTAAGAAAGAGCCGATGGTGATTTCCAATCACTTGCAATCATTCACCTGTTCCTACGTTAAGAAAGAGCCGATGGTGATTTCCAATCACTTGCTATCATTCACCTGTTCCTACGTTAAGAAAGAGCCGATGGTGATTTCCAATCACTTGCTATCATTCACCTGTTCCTACGTTAAGAAAGAGCCGATGATGATTTCCAATCACTTGCAATCATTCCCCCTTTCCTTCGTTAAGAAAGAGCCGATGATGATTTCCAATCACTTGCAATCATTCCCCCTTTCCTTCGTTAAGCATACGTCCTAACGCAGCCGGTCTCCTTACACGCAACCGGTCTCCTTACACGCAGCCGGTCTCCTTACACGCAGCCTGTGTTCGACCGGTTGCATTGGCTGATTACAATGGCAATTTTTTAAAATTCTTACATGACGAAGTTGCCAAGCCTAAACACAACCCTATTTAATCGCATTTTATGACCCACTTGCAACGTTACGTTGGTCAGCTATATGTATATCTAGTAAAGTAAATTTATTAAATGTCTCATAGAATTAGGACGGTAAAGACACAAGATTCCCTGGTAATATGTAATGGGAACACACGGCGTCAGGAAGATCTGGCAGGATTTGTACCCAGATGCCCCGATATGAAACAGGGGTGAGAAAAGAGTGTATACTTACCCCTGGCTTTTCTATATATATCTTCACGGAATATGTTTTCAAACAGATAAGATAAATGTATGGGCCTCGTCGCAAGAGGTGTGACAGTAAAAACGTTAGATTCGCCTATGGTGTAGGTTTGTTGGCAGTAAATGAAAAAAGTGGCTAGTGTAAAAAATAAACGACATAAATCAAAACTTTGGATTGGACATCAACATTGGGAACACAAAAACTATTACTCTTGGCCACAAAAAGATATAATAACAGATGAGGGTATGTGATCTCGTACTGAAACAGGTATGGTACAGAGTTCATCTCATCTGGGACATATGGCTTGGCTTCGATCGTTCTCAATCTCCTGCTACTAAAACCTGAAAGGGCTTGAGTAGCAGAATGTGGTCAAAAGAACGGAATGCTTTGTGTCGTAGTTTACAGCTTAACTGTGATATTTGCACCTTTCGGTCCAACACATCCGACTTCAGCAATCATTTTTTGAGTACCAGGCTAGCATTCCGTTTTCGATCCCTTCTCCATAGCCAGTCTGCCCTTCTGCAGCCTGTTATCCAGGATCACCGCGTGGAGGTGTAGAAGGGTCTTGGCAGCTATTGTTCGCTGGCACTGACGCTAGCAGTCAGCTATGGGTCGCTGACCGCTGCAGCTCATGCGCTGCTCAGCGTCTTGATCCCCGTCTGGGACATATAACAATGGCTGGGGGTAAATGAGAATAAGAAATCAGAAAGAGGATAAATTTAGTGAAGACAGTATTCAACATCATGCGTCAGATACTGATATCTAGCCAGTCAAATCAAAATCTGAAAATGAGAGTGGTCTAGCGTTATGATTACTCGTCACTGTTTTATGGCGTTGAGACATGGGTATTGGATAAACAGGTGGAAAAGATAATATAGAGACTCAAGATGTGGGTTTATAGATGATTAGAAAGAGAAGATAGCCAATGAAGAAGTACTGGTACTGAAAACTTTGGGGATGGGCAGGAAACTTCTGTCAGAAATCAGGGTTAGATAGTTAAGTTATGGTGGCCATATAACACTGCACACCACGCTAGTGAGGACCATATTAGAGGGTAAAGTGGAAGGCAATCACATAAGACGCAAGTAGCTTGATCGGATAACATATGGAGATAGACTGGAAAGAGTTGTCAGATTACACTATCAGAACAAGAAACGGCATGAGCTGCAGTGGTCAGCGACCAATAGCTAACTGCTGGCGTCACGGCCAGCGACCAATAGCTAACTGCTGGCGTCACGGCCAGCCACCAATAGCTAACTGCTAGCGTCACGGCCAGCGACCAATAGCTAACTGCTGGCGTCACGGCCAGCGACCAATAGCTAACTGCTGGCGTCACGGCCAGCGACCAATAGCTAACTGCTAGCGTCACGGCCAGTGACCAATAGCTAACTGCTGGCGTCACGGCCAGCGACGAATAGCTAACTGCTGGCGTCACGGCCAGCGACCAATAGCTAACTGCTGGCGTCACGGCCAGCGACGAATAGCTAACTGCTGGCGTCACGGCCAGCGACCAATAGCTAACTGCTGGCGTCACGGCCAGCGACCAATAGCTAACTGCTGGCGTCACGGCCAGCGACCAATAGCTAACTGCTGGCGTCACGGCCAGCGACCAATAGCTAACTGCTGGCGTCAGGGTCAGCGACCAATAGCTAACTGCTAGCGTCACGGCCAGCGACCAATAGCTAACTGCTGGCTTCACGGCCAGCTACCAATAGATAACTGCTAGCGTCACGGCCAGCGAACACGAGATGCCAAGATTTTTCTACACGTCCACGCGGTGATCCTGGATAACAGGCTGCAACAGAGCAGACTGCCTAAAAAGTAGGGATCGAAGAGGGAATGGTAACCCGATACTCTAAAATGCCTGCCACAAACGGATGTGTCGGACGAAAGGTGCAAATATTGCAGTCAAACTGTCAACTACGACACAACGCATTCCGTTTTCCGGACAACATCCTGCTACTTGCAAAGCCCCTTTCGGGGCTTAGTAGCAGGAGATGGAGAACTAACACAGAAAAGAAGAAAAAAAAGAAGAAGAAGAGATAGAGTATACTGCGATTCATTGCATCCAACCCTCGATATGGAGATGGGACCTGGGCAGAACAGAGAGTGAATCGCCTTTTTGGCGATGTACGCTCTTTCCACCAGCCTTTTGGGTTACATCAGTTTACGTGGGTTATAAAATGAAAATGCCTCGAGCAGCGCTTAAAAGTGCTTAAGCCTTCTGCTTATTTTTTTTGTTCATTTAATGATGCATCTACTAAACTTCTACCAGCACCTCGGTCTTTATTATCATTGCTGAGGTCCACCAAGAGGTTGTATAGTTTGGAGGAATAAAGGCTGCTTGCCTGTGCAGTCGCCGCGCAAAGTACATAATTAGTGTGTATTGTACAAATATGCGTTAACAAGGATTTGAACGCGTGCTCATAGTGGTCAAAGACAGACCTCCAGACCGTTTGACCAGCCGTTCCCCTTCTGCTTATTATATCGATTAGGGAATGTGGTGAGGATGGGTATCAAGGTTCGAATTATTGTCTCTTTCATGTATTAATTCGTGTATCATATATGGGATATTTTTTAGTGTTTCATATATGGGATATTTTTTAGTGTATCATATATGGATATTTTTTAGTGTATCATATATGGGATATTTTTAAGTATATCATATATGGATTATTGTTTAGTATATTATATATGGGACGTTGTGTCATGTTTCATATATGGAATAGTGTTTCATGTATCACAAATGGGATATTGTTTCATGTATCATATATAGTATATTGTTTTATGTATCATATATGGAATATTCTTTCATGAATTTGTTTCATGCATCATATGTGGCATATATGGGATATTGTTTCATGTATCATAATGGGAAATTGCTTCATGTATCAGGAATTTTGTTTCATGTACCATATATGGGATATTGTTTTAGGGATTTTTGTAAACCACAGAATGCTATTTCATACTTTAAAGACTTTTGGCTTGTGATGATAGGGAAATGAGCAAAAAGGTTAAAGCATTTAGCCATAAAAAGCCCAGCCCTCGAAGCAAACCACAGTACTGACTTCATCAGTATTACTCAATCTTTTTATCAATGGAACACTTGAAATAACTGTCAGGTCCCAGAGAGCCTCTGCATAACCATTATTATAGCTACAATAGAGATGTATGCTTTCCCATCTGCTGTTCAACATCTACATAGACAAAATCACAGCAGAGGCCTGCACAATTGAGACATTAGAAGCAGAAGCGAATTCAAAACACGAATTGCTCTTTGCAGATGATCAGTATCTGCTTCACAGCGATCAAAATAAACTGCAAAATTACATGAATGCGCTTATGACAAGCTGTGCCAAATACAATATGCGAATTAACGAGACGAAGACAGAAACTATGAAGAGCAGCAAAACATATGGGACAACTCAGATTAAGTGTAAACGACATTTATCTTCGACAAGGCCATGAGTTCAGGTATTTGTTCAGTATTTTATTCACAGACGGTTGGATCGACCAGGAAGTCGAGACTAGGTGTCATAAATCATCAGCTGTTACTTATCACCTGTCACCACTGCTTAGGCAACCGAGTATAAGTTTAACAACAAAGCAACAACTGATGAACAAAATATTTTCGCCGACTCTGTGCTACCAGTGCCAAACACGGTTCATGCCCAAGGCAGTTGGGGGCAGAATTTCGTCGTCTGAAATGAAGTGTTTGAGGAAGGTAATCGCTGTTATGTAGAAGCAAGGAAGTAATAGTCAAACTGTATAAAGCATTAGCTAGACCTAGATTGGAGTACTGTATACCGGTGTGGAGTCATTATCATAGAGGGGATTTAAACATGCTGGAAGGAATACAAAAAAGAGTGACAAAGCTGATAGTGAGATTCCAGAATTAGTTATGAGGAAAGACAAAAACCGGCCTACAGTGTCTAGAAAAGAGAAGAATTCTAGGTGACTTAATACATGTTTATAATATAATCAAAGGAATGGATAAATTGGACTACATTAATTTTTCAAAATACAACCACCCACAAGAACAAGAGGGGATAGCTACAAATTTACTAAAGAGAGGCCCAGATTAGATATTAGGAATTTTTTATTTTTTTTAGAGAGTGGTGAATGCTTGTTGGAATGCATTGCCACAGGAGATAATGGAGACAGGGACAATTAATGTATTTAACAATAAATTGGATGCGCATAGCTTTTAGAGCAAGGTAATGTAAATGAAACGGGTTGTATACAGACTCTGCATAGTCTTCTAAACCAGTATAAAGACGTTAAGTTCAGTTAAGTTACCAGGAAAGACAGACTGCGAAATGAAGACCTTTGAAGTATGGTGATACTAAGACTTGTCCAGAATACATTTCCAAGCAAACGGCGCTGGTTCGGTCATCTCAAGAGAATGCACCATCACCAACTGCCACTGATGGCTTAACGACTCTATTAGATCTGGCTACATGACAATAGGGTGGCCTGGAGATAGGTGGTTAGGTGACAGAGTGATTGTGCAACGACGAGGGATCACAATGACCGACGCAACGCACTTGGCGCAGGTCAGACGATTTAAGATCCCAACATACTTAACTACTGAAGTGGAATGAAATTAACTATAACTACACATACAAGTACGCTAGTATGATCAGTAATTGGTTAAATAAAATAATCGAATAATTTGCAATGCTATAATTATTTGTTTATATTGTCAATTCTTTTTATATACTAGTCAGCGGGCAGACGCTGAATGACGCATAAATCCCGCTATGCACCAGTAGGCCTATTTGTATATTGTCATTCACGCTGGAAGTGAAGCCCAGAGCCACCAAAACAGGAAGCGTGAACATTTGGATTTTCGGTGGCGGTTTTACCAAAAATCTTTGGGCTTGATTAACTTTTACAACTTGCTTGGAAGGTCAGTAGAGCTATTTTTCTCAGACGGGGTCCTACTTGAGTGATATATATATATATATATATATATATATATATATATATATATATATATATATATATATATATATATTTATATACACACACACTAGGCGTGTTAAAATGACACCGGACCTAACTGCACCAAGTGAACATACGTACGATGCGCATGATGACGTCAATTCTGATGTTTACAGCACTTACCAACCGTCAAGTTCGCAAAATTTCCTTATCCTTCGACTCATAGTTTCCTCAGCAGACCGTTGAAAACATGGCGCGTGTGATACGGAATCCGTCAAGGGTCGATCAGCGAGCGCTGACTCGGTTTCTAACAGCTGAATCGACATCCATCGAAGAATGCAGGCAGTGTATGGTGACAAAAGTGTGTCGAAGACAACAGTGAAGAACTCGTCATCGACTTTTAAAGAAGGACGTGAGTTAACACAACAATATGCGTCAGACCTGATCTCGGAAGATCTTTAGTTAACTCACGTCGTTCTTTAAATATCGTTATCCAGTTCTTCACTGTTGTCTTCGACACACTTTTGTCACCATACACTGGCTGCATTCTGCGATGAATGTCAACTGGTCGACATCCTTCAGCTTTTAGAAACCGAATCACCACTCTCTGATCAGCTCTGGACGGATTCCGTAAAACACCAGCGATGTTTTCAACTATCTGCTGAGGAAATTTTAAGTGGGAGGATTATGAAATTTCGCAAACTTGACGGTTTATATTTGCCGTTTTTACCAGACGTGACGTCATCATGCACAACGTACGTATGTTCACTTGTTGCAATTTAGTCCGGTTTAATTTGAACACACCTCGTATATATGTGTAAATCACTGCTGGGTGCAACCTGGTGGATCCTCACTGACAGCTATGGGGAATTGTTCACGAACTAGCAACCTCATCATGTAAAACAAAGTGCTACAGAACCCACCACTGCAACAGCAAATACATACATTTCGCCCAGATTTCCTACAAGGAAACAGCTAGCAGTATTTGACCTGTGTATGGTCTATGTACGAACGCAATGAAAAGTCGCGCTAACAAATAAGCATTGTCCTATAACAGAACGTGTTAAAAACCATTAATAAGTTTGGTTAGATACCACGCAGGGGGGGGGGGGTGGGGGGGGGGGGGGGGGGGGGGGGGGGGGGGGGGGGGGGGGGGGGGGAAGAGGCGAACACAGAAACAAAACCCAAAGTTACTTAACTTAACGTCTTTATACTGGTTTAGAAGACCCTGCAGAGTCTGTATACAACCAGTTTCATTTACATCATCTTACTCTAAAATCTATGGGCAACTAATTTATTCTTAAATGCATTAACTGTCCCTGCCTCCACGATCTCCCGTGGCAATGCATTCCAAGCATTCACTACTCTCTGACTAAAAAACTATTTCCTAATATCTAACCTGGACCTCTCTTTAGTCAACTTGCAGCTATGCCCTCTTGTTCTTGTGAGTGGCTGTATTTTTAAAAAAAACTTGCAATAGTCCAATTTATTCCTTTTTCTGATCATCTTATAAACATGTATTAAGTCACGGCAAATTCTTCTCTCTTCTATACACTGTAGGACGGTTTTTCTGAGTCTTTCCTCATAACTGTAATTCTAGAATCCCACTATCAGCTTTGTCGCTCTTTACGACCTAAAGGTTTTCATCGGGGACCACAAATTATAAACATATTAGCTAATAAACTACTGAGAACGAGTTGAATACATAAAATAGAGGTATCGATTTCCGATGTTACCATTCACGAATCACCATATGAAATCCAGATGAATATAAACTTAACAAAATCTGGCAAGATAAACGGTTAGCACTATGCACGAAAATCAGATTAATTCGTACACTGGCCCTGTCAATATTCCTCTATGCTTGTGAGACATGGACAGTTTCAGTTGACCTTAAACGAAGGATACACGCCTTGGAGATGAGATGTTTCCGAAGACTTTTAAACGTCCCGTACAAAGACCGAGTTACAAATGAGGAAATTCGAGATAGAATTACAACAGCAATAGGGCCTTTTGAAGACCTCTTGGCAACTGTCAAAAGAAGGAAACTCGTTTGGTACGGTCACATATCGAGATCAAATGGTCTTGCAAATACAATCCTCCACGGAACGGTGCATGGCAGACGACGAAAAGGACGTCTCAAAAAGAGATGGGAGGACAACATAAAAGAATGGACCAATCTCCGACCAGAAGAGTGACAGGCAGCGGCCGCTGACAGAGAAGGGTGGCGTGGCGTTGTGATGATGTCTTCATGTGTGCCACAACGATCTCACCGGTTACGGGATGACCTGACCTGATATGTTCATATAAGCTCCCCTATGTGGCCGAGAAGGAGTTAGACACATTTCTGGTCTCTGACCGGGATGTCAAGCTAAGTAATAGGATCCCTAGCACTATTAGCTAAAAATCTACAAGAGCTAATCGCTAAGGGAAGCTAGTTAGTTGTCCATAGCAAGCGATGATAGCGACAATATCAAACAATTTTTGTCTTGATGATGTAACTTCCGCTGTTTTGGGATTATAGCGAGGAAGAAGCTGCGTTGATCATCGTCCTCACTTTCTGGTTCCGAACTACTTTGAACCAGTGGCACGACTTAAGTCGAGACGACAGGATGTAATTCAGGGTGCAGAAACTCTGGCCACACCTCCTTTGAGACCAGGTGTTGCATGAAACATGCGAGGCTCGAACACACATGCCATTTCCGTTAATCGCTTTGAGAGGCGATTGCCGCACATCTCAACCACAGCGGCTCCTAAAGGAAGCTGATTAATACTACGATAAAGTTGTGTTCATAACTCTTTTGTATGTATATATCTCTTTCTCTGATTTAATAGTTCATATTACTGTTGTGGATTTTACTTGATATATACATTTTGACCGTATCATAGGTTTGGTTTCTGTTTTCGTTCTAGCGCCTTTTCTGACCATTCTTTACTTGGTGTTTTTAACACTTTAAAAAAATTCCTGCAGTCTCGTCTTTTAATTTGAATTTTTATATTCTTAAACAGAAACTACTGTTGGGCATAAAGTATTAGATACATTTTGCAAGGTCCCTTATCTTTTTTTTTTGTGAGTGGGTTGACCAGTCCCCCTTCTTTGCTGTCGTATTTTACCTTATGGATATCAGGTGGGGTACACATTTATTTTGCAGGACAGATTGGTGTGTGCCCTATATCAAGATTGTAGACTTCACCAGAACAAATGCTTATTAGACAATCCAAGTCGAACCATTTTGTTTAGATGTTGCAATGTATTAAAGACCAAACGAACACTGCCGGGGACGGATGAGTTGGACCGAAAGGTGCAAATATCGCAGTCAATCTGTAAACTAACGACGCAACGCATTACATTCTCCTAACAACATGCTGCTACTTGCAAAGCCCTGCTCAGGGCTTGACAGTGGGAGATTGAGAACGAACGCAGAAGAAGAAGAAGAAGAAAAAGAAGAAGAAGAAGATCAAACGAAGGAAATGGGGTTGGATATGTTCTTTGTTCGTCGTTTCCGAAGAGGACCACATTGTCATCTGTCAATCCTAGAGTGGGTTGGATATGACATCGCTACAACACGCTACATTTTATTCTCACTCTCGGGTCTCGAGACGCCCGACCCCAGTGGCAAGTCAAGGACAAGACGACTAGGGGTCGACTACGAAATGCAGGGGATTCCGCATCAAGCACCCGTGAAAGAGATGGCGGAGTCCGGAGTCGAACCAAGTTCGAATCAGTAATGAATCAGTTATATCATACAGAGATAGTGGATCAATTAAACGATGTGGAATAAAAGAACCAATAATATGTTTTCCTTGGGGACAATAGCAAGATGTAGACCGTATGAGAATAGGAAGCTCATGTGTTTATTGTAGTTGTCGAACATGCTAACGGTACATGGTTCAACTCACGTTAACAGCACGCTATAGTTGACTCAGCTGTTAATGGGTACCTGACTTATAGTTACGGAAAGACAGGAGGTGCCAAAGCGAATTGTCACCCTACTTAATAAACACGCGGTGAATCTATTTAATGAAGTCTCTAACACTTTATCCCTGCAAGCATTGTCGTAATGTAGGGCTACATTTACGTTAACTTACCAGATCTGGTTTGCTACTAAGTAACATATGGAAATAATATATGGAAACTAATACCAAATTAAGATTGTTTACTTCCGATGTCAAAGTAAACTTCAAACACTCGTTTGTCAGTTTCAGCAGCGCTAAAACAACACAACAATAAAGATATCAGCAATGTATGTTCACCCTGACACAGCTCTCAGCAGAACATCCAAAGACGGTCGTGCAGTGGATCCCATCCCACTGCAATATTGAAGGATATGCAGCTGCATACAAACTAGCAAATCGTGAAGGAGCATCCACACAAACAGACCTGAGCATCACATATAATGAGGCCAAGACCATAATTAAAGCCAACTTCAGGGGAAAAGGGCCTGATCAACACCTCGATTTTCAAAAAGAAGACAGTTACTTTAACTTAACTAGAGAACAGCAAGTCATCATCTTCAGACTGAGAACTGGGCATAACAGACTCAAGTGTCATCTTTACAACAAAATGAGGATTGGGACAGATGACAAGTGTCCATCTGGGGAGCAGACCATGACCGTGGAACACATCCTACAAAGCTCCATGCTCACGCAGGAAAAGAGAGAACAACACTGGCCTCGCGAGACAGATATGACAAAAGCTGTATAGAGATAAAACAGCCTTCAAAACAACGGTATCCTTTGTAAGAGAAACTGGGACCTTGATCTGAGGATGAACGAAGAATAAGGAGAAAACACTCGTTAATAAATACATACGAAGGATAACTGTCTAATTAATATTAGGCTGGCACGACATGGAGAGGAACGAAGACCTTCAGGAAAATAGCCAGCAGCAGCTGTTGGGGCAACAAATGGCACCTAGAAAATGGGGAAGGGTAGGAAAGCACCATTAAAAGTGGCCAGGCAGGCCTTGACATAGAATGCACAGGGAAAGAGAAAGAGCAGTAGACCTAGAAACTCCTGGAGAAGAGAGTGTGAAAATGAACTTCCGTCCTTGGACCTTGAATGGAGAGGGGCAGAAAAGGTAGCTCAACTTGCTTGAGGAAGGTTGTCAATGGCTTATGCCTCAACAGAGAAAAGGACATTGATTGATTGACTGGATCAGGTAGGTAACAGACTATTCCAGGTCTACAGGGTCAGGTGGATGGAGACAAGAGGCGGCTGGTTCACTAACGACACATAACCTGATTGTAGAATATGGTCGAGCAAAGCAAGTCCGGCCGGGTACCAATTTACAGCTGGGTCCACTGTAGTATGTCGATACTGGGGACCGAACCCGGTACCTTTGAGGTGGGAACTAGCGTTCTAGGAATCAGCTACTAAGACGATAACAATAACACTACCAACACGACATAATGTGAGCTGAATGAGTGAACAATACACATCGGTGAGCTGATGTGGTGAGACGCATATAAGGATACTTGGCCCTTAATTCATCCCAAACAAATAACTTTAACACTGGGTATCTATTGTTAGCACTGGATTTTGGGGAAGTTACGTCACAGAATAGTCCACTTTTAAACTATGGGGGACGTCAAACATCACGCCTCTAATGGGATTGTCAATAAACCTAGATCTAATGATCAAACTGTAATGGACAATCGTAAAAATGATACAGGCACACGCTTGATTCATACATGTGCGAGTTCATGTGGCATCGACGCATCAAAGTAGGTGGTTTGGACGTTTTCAGAGCCATTCTTATCGACATTGTTATTTTCAGGCCACATCAATCATTTAAATTGTGGTTTTTGTTCGCCCATTTATTTTTGTTCAATCTGCCTTTCAGGAAATCTTCTTTTGCTCTTTGTTTGGACCCTACATTCTACCAGAAGATTGCTCACAAAATTGAATATAACCTTATTTTCTACACATCTATCATTATGTAAGTTTTTACTTATTTATTAAAAATAAAATTATATCGACCTGTCCTCCCCGTAACCCGAAACAGAATTTCTCGCTACAGTTATCAGCTGCCAAATTCTTAACTTAACGTTCTTATACTGGTCTGAAGACTCTACAGAGTCTGTATACAACCAGTTTTTGTTAGGGTGGTTTTTACCGATGTGCGAGTCCATCTTAATAGACTCAAACACTAAGGCTAAGTAGACTCACATCCAGTTAGGCGCCATTTGCAGCTGCTCTTAACAAACCACCAGGGGAAAGGTACTTAAGTAGATTTTGAATTTGAGTTTTGTCCTGACTGCGGCTGTTAAACCTACTCTTTTTTATTTCCAACTGCCAATGAATTTTTAACGTGTTGGACACTGAACACGGTATGATGAGAACCCAGGGAACTCTGTTTGGGGCGAATTAAGGGACAAGTACCCATATGGGAAAAAAAAAACTGCTGCTGTGTTCGAACAATATATGCCGCATTACACGTATAAAGCATTCCATTACACACGATATTAAATGCGTCGTCTTCGCTCCATAATGACGAACGTGTAACTAGAATAAGGTCAGCATGCTCTGTTTCACGTTAAAAATAGCTGACCCGCTTGATCTGTGGATATCCTGGTTTTGAGAAACGGCAAGAATAATTTACAATCTACACACTTTAGTCGACACAATACAGGATGTACGTAAACACAATTG
Organism: Ariolimax columbianus; assembly: GCA_036924085.1. Lineage (NCBI taxonomy): Eukaryota > Metazoa > Mollusca > Gastropoda > Stylommatophora > Arionidae > Ariolimax > Ariolimax columbianus. The sequence goes on along the minus strand of JAVGWX010000001.1, from coordinate 71,764,886 downwards.
TTTACCAGCTGTTATAACTAAACAGTGGTTGCACGTAAATCAAGTATATTCACAATTATATTTACTAGCCAAGAAAATGACCAAACTACGGGAAATCCAGGCTACCTTTATAACTCTTGCTTGTATTCCTGAACAAATTTTCGTTGTGGTGTGCACTTTTACGATAGGCTCAGAATAAAGAACGAAATGGCGAAGGCGGCACAAGTCTGTTGTAACGGGGAGAAAAAAATAACGCCACGGGGAGAAGGTAAAACTAAGACCAAAATGAGGATCTCGTCGCCGGTATAGTGTGTACTGGAGGTAATGCGGTTATACGACACATCTGCTGGGTTTGCCACGTAACGCCAGTTTTTAGGGGGAGCGAAAGACGTTATATAGATCCGTGTTTACATGTCTGGTTAGTGGTGTGCTCTTGTGTGGTGTGTGTGTGTGTGTGTGTGCTTGCTGGTATGCGTATGAGTGTGGTTTGAGTGATGTGTGTGTGTGGACGTGTGTGCGAGCGCATTTGTGCGTATCCAGGTTTTAAGGCTGTTGTCGTTCTCTGATTGGTTCGAGGGAAGAGAGAGGGTTACTGGTTCTGACACAAACTGAGACTTAAGGGCGGGCCGGCCCAAAATAAAAGATTAAGGTGAAAAGTGAAAAAAGGTAAACCCTAACAGAACAACAAGAGGCATTCATCAAACACGTGGTGGTCTCGCCTAGTCGAAAGGGATGCCCTTTGATATAACCACAATGTGGACCTGACATAAACCACCCATAGAACAGGATTTAAACCCTAACAATTGCTAGAACGTCCCAGTGGTTTGCTCTGTTTTACAACTCTCTATAGGAGAGAGAAGACTAGTCATGACAGGTATAACATACCGATCATATTATGTTAAATCAGGGTCAGATGAAACATACCGATCATATTATGTTAAATCAGGGTCAGATGAAACATACCGATCATATTATGTTAAATCAGGGTCAGATGAAACATACCGATCATATTATGTTAAATCAGGGTCAGATGAAACATACCGATCATATTATGTTAAATCAGGGTCAGATGAAACATACCGATCATATTATGTTAAATCAGGGTCAGATGAAACATACCGATCATATTATGCTAAATCAGGGTCAGATGAAACATACCGATCATATTATGTTAAATCAGGGTCAGATGAAACATACCGATCATATTATGTTAAATCAGGGTCAGATGAAACATACCGATCATATTATGTTAAATCAGGGTCAGATGAAACATACCGATCATATTATGCTAAATCAGGGTCAGATGAAACATACCGATCATATTATGTTAAATCAGGGTCAGATGAAACATACCGATCATATTATGTTAAATCAGGGTCAGATGAAACATACCGATCATATTATGTTAAATCAGGGTCAGATGAAACATACCGATCATATTATGTTAAATCAGGGTCAGATGAAACATACCGATCATATTATGTTAAATCAGGGTCAGGTGAAACATACCGATCATATTATGTTAAATCAGGGTCAGATGAAACATACCGATCATATTATGTTAAATCAGGGTCAGATGAAACATACCGATCATATTATGTTAAATCAGGGTCAGATGAAACATACCGATCATATTATGTTAAATCAGGGTCAGGTGAAACATACCGATCATATTATGTTAAATCAGGGTCAGATGAAACATACCGATCATATTATGTTAAATCAGGGTCAGATGAAACATACCGATCATATTATGTTAAATCAGGGTCAGATGAAACATACCGATCATATTATGTTAAATCAGGGTCAGATGAAACATACCGATCATATTATGTTAAATCAGGGTCAGATGAAACATACCGATCATATTATGTTAAATCAGGGTCAGATGAAACATACCGATCATATTATGTTAAATCAGGGTCAGATGAAACATACCGATCATATTATGTTAAATCAGGGTCAGGTAAAACATACCGATCATATTATGTTAAATCAGGGTCAGATGAAACATACTGATCAAGACTTCCAATCAGTTGTCCTTTAAAACAGGATGTTTCATGGCAGCCTGGCTAACGAAGTGGGGATCGTCACAGTGATCCCCATAGTAGGGGTTTACTGATGAACCACTCATTGCACCACAGACAGGAGGCACCAGTCACTTTCTCAAGTGCGGGATGGGGAAATGTGAAGTTTTCCCGTCAGTCACAACATACTGACCAGTACGTCGTGTCAGGGCATGGCCATCTTAATGTACGGGCCTGCTACTAAAATCGATTAAGGAAAATATAACTCTCACCAGAGGCGGCAGAAATGCACTTCCGTTCTACCTATATTTCAAAGTGTGCATTCAGATATATTACTGTGGATTATATTGTGACTTTACTTAACTGAACTTAATTATACTGGTTTAGAAGGCTCTATATAGTATGTATACAACCAGTTGATATTTTAGGACGTGCACAGTGGAAATCATTGAGGATGCCACGGAAATGTTGTGTTCCAGGTTGTAAAACAGATCGATCTTTAAAGTTCGTAAATAATGCAATATGGATTCGTACCATTCCAAGGAAAGACTTAAAGTGTACCCGAGATTATGTTGTGTATATAAACCATTTTACTGTATATGATGTTCTACGTGAAGATAAGTATAAACGTGATCATGTATCTGTAATTAGTTTTACACGAAAAGCTCCAAAACTCAGTCAAGATGCAGTCCCTTCAATTTTTCAGGATCTACCAGCACATTTGTCAGAACCTCCAACAAAATAAACAAGAAGAGAGAAAATGAGCTGGCTGTCAGAGATGATTACGCTTTAAAGAAATTTCATGAGGATGATTCTATAATCTTGCGAACATTTGTGTAAAGAAATCAGCAAACATGCTGTCCAGCTTGATTGGATTATTGTTAAGTCTCAGCATGCAGTGACATTCTACATCATAGATGCTTCAGAATGTCTAAAGATTATAATTTCAGAAAAGATTAATTTCGATTTAACTGCCCAAATGTATTGTGATGAAACAGAAATTAAGACTTCAGTGTTATGTTCCATAATTTCACCTACTTCCAAAGTAGACAAATGGACTAAACTGGACAACATTTTGAATCAGTTCAGATATATTAATGACTGTTCAAAGGTTTTGCAATCAAAGATTTATAAAGCAATTTCTCTCTTGCAAGACCACAGTGATATGATTGCTGTGGATGATACAAATGAAAGGCATTTTCGCAGTGTACAATTTTTGCTTGGACAGATAAAGCTAAGTGACACAACATGAAAACATGACAGTTCTGAACTGTTGTGGTGGTCTTACCAGCTGCATTTATTATCATCTAAGGCTGTAACTTTATCTGAACTGTTGTGGTGGTCTTACCAGCTGCATTTATTATCATCTAAGGCTGTAACTTTATCTGAACTGTTGTGGTGGTCTTACCAGCTGCATTTATTATCATCTAAGGCTGTAACTTTATCTGAACTGTTGTGGTCTTACCAGCTGCATTTATTATCATCTAAGGCTGTAACTTTATCTGAACTGTTGTGGTGGTCTTACCAGCTGCATTTATTATCATCTAAGGCTGGAACTTTATCTGAACTGTTGTGGTCTTACCAGCTGCATTTATTATCATCTAAGGCTGTAACTTTATCTGAACTGTTGTGGTGGTCTTACCAGCTGCATTTATTATCATCTAAGGCTGTAACTTTATCTGAACTGTTGTGGTGGTCTTACCAGCTGCATTTATTATCATCTAAGGCTGGAACTTTATCTGAACTGTTGTGGTCTTACCAGCTGCATTTATTATCATCTAAGGCTGGAACTTTATCTGAACTGTTGTGGTCTTACCAGCTGCATTTATTATCATCTAAGGCTGGAACTTTATCTGAACTGTTGTGGTCTTACCAGCTGCATTTATTATCATCTAAGACTTAACTTTATTCGATCAGTATCTTTGTTTTGCCAAATTAGTCATATCTTTGGAAACTGACATCATGTTTGTCATTATCTGCTAATCTTTCTTTGGATACAAATTTCCATCTAGCGTGTTTGAGGAACAAAGTTTTACAGTTTACAGTTAGATACCCACAGCAAAATTGGTGATTGATGAAATTCAAATACATGCTAATGTCAGTTTTAAAAGTGGCACTATTCAAGGATTAGCAAACAACAGTCCAATGGAGCAGTCTAAGACTGTGCAGGCATTTATGTTGTCATCTCTGTTGTCAAGAAACAAAGACAGTGTTGCTCTTGTGCCACTTTGAAGAAAATCGACTGGTCAAGCTAGCACCATCTCTGACACACAAAGTTTTGTATTCTTCAAATATTGAACGTCAGAAAGTAAGCCTTGCACTAAAAATTATCTACGAGAAAGTAGTTTCAGCCCTTCATCTGTCTCCAGATCAGTGATTCTGTTGTTGGTACTAAAACATTCATTCAGATAATTTTGCAATTCTGGAAAATCTTCAATGTTAAAGACCCCCTGAAAGGAAGGCATTTAAGACACTGTGACAGTGAACCTTTCAGATGTTTGAATGACAGAAGGTTTGCATTCACGGATAAGTTAGTCACTTGGCTTGCAGTGTAGGATGAGACCAAGTTCAAAGCTCGTCAAGGATGTTTGTCGCTAGAAACACACTTTGCTCTCAAACACACTTTGCTCTCAGACACACTTTGCTCTCAGACACACTTTGCTCTCAGACACACTTTGCTCTCAGACACACTTTGCTCTCAGACACACTTTGCTCTCAGACACACTTTGCTCTCAGACACACTTTGCTCTCAAACACACTTTGCTCTCAAACACACTTTGCTCTCAGACACACTTTGCTCTCAAACACACTTTGCTCTCAAACACACTTTGCTCTCAAACACACTTTGCTCTCAAACACACTTTTCTCTCAAACACACTTTGCTCTCAGACACACTTTGCTCTCAAACACACTTTGCTCTCAGACACACTTTGCTCTCAAACACACTTTGCTCTCAAACACACTTTGCTCTCAAACACACTTTGCTCTCAAACACACTTTTCTCTCAAACACACCATCATTTCTTTACAGCTTCTGATAAATTCTTGCTAGGTACAGAAAAATGCATCTATATGTTACCAAGTAAATTCCAAATTGACAGATTTTCTCAGTATTGACAACTATCTGGAGGAAACTTTAACATTTCTATTCGTCAGATTTTGGAGTTTGAGAAGAAGCCAAAATTGTCAATCTCCTTAAATCAGAATTCTGCAAGTTGTGAACAGTTCAGCCTGAAGGATTTCATGACGACTGACTGTGAGAAGTATAAGGCTGCAGAAGATGTAACAAGTCGAATGAATGATTTTTAATCATTATTGGATGAATGTATTGACATTGAGTGAGAGATATAAAACCGCAATTGTCTTTATTGCAGGTTGCATTTCTTATAAAGTTTGCAGAAATGTGAATTGTAATCTGTGCATATCTGCGCGGTGTGTGGAAAAATGTATGTCCATTGTGCAAGGATCAGGATATGGCCTACATATATCATATCTGAACGATATTGACAGGGACGGTCTGAAATGGACATCACAGTTTGTTACTGATATTGTTCTCATAGTTTATTCTGTTTGTGAGACACTGATTTCTGAGAAAATATGATCAAGAATTTTTAACAACTAAAAATCAGATACATTTTCTTTTCTGAAAAAAGTAAAGAATTGATAAATGCTGAAAATTGCACATGTGAATTGGAAATGACAATATCACAAATAGTTTCAGAATGTGTTCTAATTGCTTCCAACATTACGCTGAACAACTACACCAAGATTGTCAATGACAAATGAAATGATCAAGTGCAATATTTTGCAAAGCACAAAGAAAACATTCCACTTTTTAACGGTAATTTGTATCTTTCTTCCCCTTTTCTTCTCCCTCAATCTTCTTCAAACCTTCTAACAATATACCAGTAAATTATGAGGGGTGTTCTAAATGTGGGTAGGAGAGCCAGATGCACTTTTTGGACCTTTACGATTCTCCAAAAACGGATGTGTTGGAACGAGAGGTGAAAATGTTGCTGTAAAACTGAAAATTAACGACGTAACGCATTCCGTTCTCCGGACTACATCCTGCTACATGCAAAGCCCTGTTCAGGGCTTGGTAACGGGAGATTGAGAACGAACGCAGAAGAAGAAGGACTTATACTTCAACATATCGACCGACGAAAAACGACTATTTACAGCATACTCATCTCTATCACTTGGCTGTCTATACATACATCCAAGTGTGAGGAGGGAGGGAAGGGTGTGTAAAATATAAACAAATGTGCATTGGATTAGGTAAAATATGAGCTTTATTTTTATCTCCGCTTTATTTGTATCTATTGTTTAACCAAATCCGTGGTGAAGTGGTTAAGCCGTCGGTCTCGTAATCAGGTGGTGTGGGTTCGAATCCGGATCCGCCGTCTTTTTCAAGTGTGCTTGATGCGGAGTTCCTTACATCTCGTAGTTGCCCCATAGTCGTCTTGTCCTTGACTTGCCACTGGGGTCGGGCGGCACGAGACGAGAGAATGAGGATAAAAAGTAGCGCAGTTAATCCTTACTAAAAATAGCGCTAGCAAAATAAATTATGCCATCATCGTCTACGATGGACGGCGGCCTTTACCTTGTCTAACCAGCTGTTATTGTTGATGCTGGAAACCACTTGTAAATTAACTGCTTTTGTTTACTTACCCAAAACCATTTAAAAGGAATCCGCATATAATCAATAAAATTGCATTAATGTTTCGAATCAATTAATAAATAAATCAAAACTCTTCAAATCAGTGGGAACAGATAATATAGGCAGATCAAACCACACACGAACAGGGAAAGTGTAAGCAAACTTTAAAGTTTCGTGTAAATTAAGTCTTAAAGATGGGATGGAAGACTAACGTTTGGTCAGGCAAAACATATCAGACATGTTAGTCAGGGTCAGGCAAAATATACTGATCAGACATGTTAATCAGGGTCAGAAAAATATACTGATCAGACATGTTAATCAGGGTCAGGCAAAACATACTGGCTAAGACCCTCACCTTGGCGTTCTTGGAGCCCTTTCTGGGAAGGGGCTGTTTTCATGGCAGCCTGGCTAACAAAGTGAGGGATCGACGTGATTCCTGTAGTAGTGAGCGACACGCAGATGAAGAGCACAACTGCTTGGAGTACGCCGGTCCACCTTCATCAGCAACTTCGGGATGTCAGGAAATCTACGACAACCCACCACTTGAAGTCATTTTTACGGCGCACAAAAGAGAGTAATCCTACTCATTGCAGGCATTCAACAACAATAACAAGTTGAAGACGTTTTTTTGGTTGCTGGTTACAACGAACCTTTGAAAAGTTTAACCAGAGTCCTCATGTTTGTAATGCAACGCGAGACTCTAAAGTCAGCTTACCACTTTCGGGATCACTGTGTCGACACTCATCTCGCGATCAAGACTGATATGACAATCAGATTGGATTTTGATAGTACGTTTCCCCTGACTCAGATTGTATCCTTCCTTCCTCAACCATCAGTAACTAGCGTTACTTATCCGTAAGGATTACATCGTGATAAGAGAGAGAGGGAACTGATTGCCGCATCTCATAAAACGCTAAGATCTGGTTCCGTTACATCCCTAACACTGTATCGGGGAGGTGTGAAAACAGAACAGGTATCGAGCTTTGCGTGGGATCAAGATGCTGAGCAGCGCATGAGCTGCAGTGGTCATCGACCCATAGCTGACTGCTAGCATCAGGGCCAGCAAACCAGAGCTGCCAAGACCCTTCTACATCTCCACGCGGTGATCCTGGAAAACAGGCTGCAGCAGGAGAGACTGGCTAATGAGAAGGGATCGAAGAGGGAATGCTAACCCGGTACTCAAAAAATGCTTGCTGAAGTCGGATGTGTTGGACCGAAAGGTGCAAATATCGCAGCCAAACTGTAAACTATGACACAACGCATTCCGTTCTCTGGGCTACATTCTGCTATTTAAGCCCTTTCTGGGTTTGGTAGTGGGAGATTGAGAACGAACGAAGAAGATGAAGAAGAAGAACGTTGAGTATATGGGCTCCACAATTGACAACAATGGCGACTGCCGAAAGGAATTCAGAAGGAGATTGCCAATGGCAAAGCAGAGACTACATAACAAGAGGGCATAGCTACCTAAAGATAGGACCAGATTACATATTAGGCAATATGTTTTTTAGTCAGAGAGTGGTGAATGCTTGGAATGCATTACGACGGGAGGTAGCGGAGGCTAAGATAGTTAATGCAGTTAAGAATAAATAGGATGCGCATAGCTTTTAGAGTAAGGTAATGTAAATGAGACTGGTTGTATACAGACTCTGTAGAGTCTACTAAACCAGTATAAAGGCGTTAAGTTTTAAGTTGGGTTTTTTTTATAACCTGAGAAAACTATGTCACAAAACCTGCAAACCAAGAGAAGTAATATTTTTGGGGACCTGTGTTTTTCCTGTGGCAGCATATGACTGCAAAACATGGACAGTTACCCAAACCTTGTCAGAGAATCGAGTCCTTCCAGCCGAAATGTTATAGAAAGGTCATAAGAATACCATACAAAAAAGGATGCAGACGTGCGGCAAGAGTTGGGGAAGAGGTGAACTGGTTCATAAAATCCATCATGATCAAAACATTGAAATACTTTGGCCACATCAAGCCACAACGGTCTTGAGAGAATGGTATTGTGCTGGACAAGAGAGGCAGACGCAGGCCAAGAATGGGATGGTAACAAGATATCAATGAATGCTTGGGCGTTTAGAGATTTGGCAAGAGATCGAGCTTCTTTCCGACAGACTGATGGAAGTGACGGCCTGCAACGGACATGCAACATGATGATGATGAGCACTGCATCCCCAACGACGGTGTCTTCTTCTTCTTCTTCTTCTTCTGCGTTCGTTCTCAATCTCTCGCTTCCAAACCCTGAAAGGGCTTACGTAGCAGAATGTAGCCCAGAGAACGGAATGCGTTGTGTCGTAGTTTACAGCTTGGCTGCTATATTTGCACCTTTCGGTCCAACACATCCGACTTCAGCAAGTATTCTTTGAGTACCGGGTTAGCATTCCCTCTTCGATCCCTTCTCCTTAGCCAGTCTGCCCTACTGTAGCCTGTTATCCAGGATCCCCGCGCGGAGGTGTAGAAGGGTCTTGGCAGCTATGGTTCGCTGGCCCTGATGCTAGGTGTCAGCTATGGGTCGCTGACCACTGCAGCTTATGCGTGCACTGCTCAGTATCTTGATCCCCGACGGTGTCTAATATGCGCCCACCTTCGACTGGACGGACCAGTGGCTTACCCGGGACATAGCCCTCTTCGAAAAGTCGAACCACCGATGTAGACACTCCTCAATCTAGCTCAGGGATTCTCAAACTTTGAAGATTCCGAGCACCCATCACGTGTAATGTTAACTGTGCGAGCACCATGCAATGTAATGAATTTCATTTTTGAAAAACAATACATTTAAAAAACACTAATTGGTTTAATGACATCATTAAGCTAGAAAGCCACTCAGAGGTTCAGGGATGTCCAAGGAAATGTCGCATGTAAAAAGTCTTGCAGATATGAATCAGTTAATTATAATCGTGCTTTCTTCTGAGGTATTTCAAAAGTGAGAAAGCTTTTCCGCACATGTAGGTCGTCCCGAACCCAACCATTTGAGAGAAACAATCCGCAGTGTTTTGAACTTGTTTAAATGTTCTGTTTCCCAAAAAGGTTTTGAATTTCTCCTTTTCAAATAAATATTTCAGCATTAAGGAGGACTGGAGATCTATCAATTCCAGTACCCATGATGCAAGACAACGCTGACCTTGACCAGCATTGGGGAAACCCTTGAGTAAAGTCAGCAGTGCGACAAATTTCAGAACAAAAAAGCGGTAAATACGTTTACTGACAGCAAGCGCACAATTTAACAACTTTCAGTCCCCTTAAATATAATGGATTGAAAGCAACATTATTTGTTGGGTTTGCAAAACATGGCTTGAATTGAAAAACGGGCCTCACAAGCACTTTTTTACTTGCATGACGCGAGCACCAACTATCATTATAAGAGCACCGTGGTACTCGCGAGCACCTGGTTGAGAACGCATGGTCTATGTAAAGGTAGTTAAATAACATACTGATGTCTGGGTTGAAGTGTTAGAGGCTCTCTTTTACAAGACCGCTGCTGCTTAATGAGGGGAGTTTGCCAGTTCCCTTCTCCGCTGCTTTCTATTTCATGACAGTAAGCAATATACCCATTTCCAGCTGCGTCGAATTGATATATACATTCTTCATGCCCCATTACCGAGTGAGATAAAGCACGTGTCCACCACTTCATTTGACTCAACCTTATTAGCTTTTAGGAAAGCCTGATTCCAGTAATGTAATGTGTAGTTTTAAATAAATGGCTCTTGCGTGAAATGGTTGGACGTCTCATGCACAACCCTCTTTAGTCGTCTCTTGCGAAATGCTGGAAAGGATACGGTTGTCCTATTGTGTTCACCCCGGTAGCCCCTGGGTTAAATGTATATTTATATATATATAGGACAGGATGCCTGGATGACAAGACATGATGCTCTACATACATACATTGCTGAATAATTAAATAGATATCACTCAAATAAGCATACAATAACACTTGTTTCTATTAGAAAATTTAAACGTTTTAGACGAACACGAAGCGTGAATAATGAGACGACGAAGCGGTAGTCCAAAAACTGAAACTGATTTGAAAACCTTTGCAGGAGTATACGAACACGTGCTAAGAAGAGAGACAAACTCATTACGCAGATTATATATATATCAGACAGATGAAACAGGTGCCGCAATGACCTTGACTCAACGAATCCTTAGAAATCCTCATTCCCACCAATAAAAAGTGCACGTGATCCAGTAACGGATAAGCGATGATGGATGCAGTCCCGTGCAATTTTATGAGTGGTTCTTTTAAGAACGGCCATTTTTGTTTTCTTTTTGTTTTTGTTCAATTTTTAAAAAAATATTCCGTCTCTGTATTCTACTGACGTATGCACGTTTTTTCCACCTCGGAAACCGAAGTCTTTTAGACGATTGCAGGCCATATTAACCAGTATTTTGATGCGTGTATGCGTCCTGTATGTACCTATGCTAGTTAGGGCGATCTCAGTGGTCAACCTCAACCAAAGTGCAATGGCAGTGAATCGCCCTGAGGGCGCGAGTTAGAGATGTGTAAGAGTGCCTGTGTGTGAGTGAAGATACTCTCTGAGTGAGGAGTCTTTGACAGATGTTGCAGGGTTTTGCAGTGATGCGCCTGCATTTAACTTAACTTAACTTAACATCTTTATACTGGTTTAGAAGAGCCTGCAGAGTCTGTATACAACCAGTTACATTTACATCACCTTGCTCTAAAATCTATGCGCATCCAGTTTATTCTTAAATGCATTAACTGTCCCTGCCTCCACTACCTCCCCTGGCAATGCATTCCAAGCAGACACCACTCTCTGACTAAAAAAATATTTCCTAATATCTAACCTGGACCTCTCTTTAATCAGCTTGTAGCTATGCCCTCGTGTTATTGTAGGTGGCTGTATTTTAAAAAACTTGTTAAAGTCTAATTTATCGATTCCTCTGATCATCTTATAAACCTATATTAAGTCACCACGAATTCTTCTCTCTTCGAGACACTGTAGGCCGGTTTTTCTGAGTCGTTCCTCATAACTGTAATTCTGGAATCCCACTATCATCTTTGTCGCTCTTTTTTGTATTCTTTCCAGCATGTTTATGTCCCCTCTATGATAAGGACACCACACCTGTACACAGTACTCCAATCTAGGTCTAACTAAAGCTTTATACAGTTTGACTATCACTTCCTTGCTCCTATGTTTAATATTTCTTGTTATCATACCTAACATTGCATTTGCCTTTTTCACTGCTACCTTAACTTGCTCACTCACCTTTCCTGTAAGATCTATTATAACCCCTAGGTCCCTTTCCTTATCTATCTTTCTAATATTGTTTTCTCCCATTCTGTAATTATGTTCCATATTGGATCTACCCATGTGGATGACTGTACATTTATCTACATTAAACTCCATTTGCCAGCTTACAGACCATTCTCGAATTTTATCTAAATCCGACATCAATATATCCACTTCCGCTTTAGATGAGACACTACTGCATAGTTTTGTGTCATCAGCAAATTTTGCAATCATGGATCTCATATCAATGTCCAAATCATTTATATATTTCAAGAATAAAATTGGTCCCAAAACCGAGCCCTGTGGCACACCACTTTTCACTTCACTCCACTCAGAGTACTCCTTATTTATGCCCACCCTCTGCCTTCTTCCCGTTAACCAATTTTCAATCCATTTGGCAACTTCGCCACCTATTCCATGTGATTTTAACTTTCGAAATAATCTTTGATGAGGTACTCTATCAAAGGCCTTTGCAAAGTCTAGATAAATAACATCCACTGGCTCCCCTTTATCTATGATTTTAGTAACCTCCTCCATGAATTCTAATAGATTTGTTAAGCATGATCTCCCTCTAGTAAACCCATGCTGACTATTTCTAATTAGATTACATTTTTCTAAATGCATTACAATGTTTTCTTTGATTATTGACTCTAACAATTTACATACTATGCTCGTTAAACTCACCGGTCTATAATTTGCCGGATCTGATTTTTTGCCTTTTTTGAATAAGGGGATCACTCCTGCATCTTTCCAATCCCGTGGAACAATCCCTTTTGTAAGTGATTGAGAACATAATATAGCCAATGGTTTTGCTAGTTGGTTTCTAATTTCCTACAGCAATTTTGGGTGAATACCATCTTGACCTGGACATTTATTCACTTTCAACCCCTCCAATTTTTTAAAAACCATTTCCTCTGTAATACAGATTGATCTTAATCCCGCTGTATCCATGTCCCTTTGAAAAATATCTATAGGCTCTGGGATCTCGGAGCAGTCCTCCTTTGTGAAGACTGTGCCAAAGTACTGATTGAGCAGATTAGCAGCCTCCCTATTCTCACTTATTATTTTCCCTGTACTGTCTATGAGAGGGCCTACTTTGTCTTTCGTTCTTTGTTTATTTCTAACATAAGAAAAGAAGCTTTTACTGTCAGTCTTGATCCTCTGAGCAAGTTTTTTTTCAAAGTCTATTTTTGCTGTTTTATTCGCTTTCTGAGATATGTTCTGCTTGTCCAAATATTTTACATATGTTTCTTTTGATTTACCTGCCTCTATATATTTTTGCCATGCTTTATTTTTTGCTCTTCTACATTTCACTACAAATCTAGTTATCCACTTTTTACGCTTGGGGTTTACCTCCCTACATGGAACACATTCCTCTTTTAGCGTTTCTAGAACTGTTTTAAAACTTTCCCACTCCTGTTCAACATCTGTTCCTACAATAATATCTTTCCAGATTATGTGGTTCGCTGCCTCTTTCATCCTCTTAACATCTGCCTTAGAGTAGTCGTATGTTCGCGTGTTTATGTTTACTTCTTTCCCTGCAATCATTTATTTCATCTACACTGTATTTTAAGCCGGCTCGATGAACGGTTACTGGATTAAAGACAGTTCTAAACAGATCCACCAATCTATGCGAGGACATTTAGTTACAGAATAATTGGACCTGTTTAAAAAAAATATGTAACATAACACGGGGAACTTACCTATGTATGTTACAGACTTATCTCGTGCCTCAATTGCTGGAATGGGAGCTTCTTTAGAATGTCAACATATATATACACACGAGACGTGTTCAAATGAAACCGGACCTAACTGCAACAAGTTAACATTCGTACGATGCGCATGATGACGTCACTTCTGGTGTAAACAGCACATGCCTACCGTCAAGTTTGCAAAATGTCATTATCCCCGACTCATAGTTTCTTCAGCAGACCGTTGAAAACATGGCTGGTGTGACACGGAATTCGTCCAGAACTGATCAGCGATCGGTGATTCGTTTTCTAACAGCTGAAGGATGTCGACCAGTTGACATTCATCGCAGAATTCAGGCGGTGTATGGTGACAAAATTGTGTCGAAGACAACAGCGAGGAACTGGACAACGATGTTTAAATAAGAACATGAGTTAACGAAAGATCTTCCGAGACCAGGTCAGTCGCATATTATTGCGTACACTCACATCCTTCCTTAAACATCGTTGTCCAATTCTTCACTGTTCCTTCGACAATTTTCAGCTTCATATGTCTTTCTGTTGGCTAGTTATGGCTATATATATATACATAAAAGGTAAAGGCCGCCGTCCATCGTAGACAATGATGGCATGATTAATTTTGCTAACGCTATTTTAGTAAGGATTAACTGCGCTACTTTTTATCCTCACTCTCTCGTCTCGTGCCGCCCGACCCCAGTGACAAGTCAAGAACAATACGACTAGAGGGCGACTACGAGATGCAGGGGACTCCGCATCTCGTACCCGTGAAAAAGACGGCAGAGTTTACATATATGTATACGGACATGCGCGCACACACACCATACACTACTTTGACAAATGTAATATACATGGCACATTAATCATAACTTATTGCGTGCCCACCTCCCCCCCCCCTCCCATTTGTGTTGCATTAAATGCCGACGGCAGAGCATAAACCTATTAGCTCCAGTGGCGTCTCCATAGTTGTCCTTTTATTTTTGTTGTATATATATATATATATATATATATATATATATGTAGTCTACCTTCAGAACTAAGTGTTGTTCAGCGGTGCTCAAGAGTCGAGGTCTGGAAAACGAATTTTACAAAGCCACCAATACACAGAAAGTAACGCGGCGAACTTCTGAATATTGATTAAGGTTAGATAACGCAATCTTAAATAAACAACGGACAAGTCGGACACACAACAAATCTTTATCTTGTTGTCAGGCAATGTCCTCATCCAGACCGAGGTTCTTAGCCGGTGGTTTCCCAAACCTTTAGGAGTATGGCAGCCAAAAAATACAGGTATAACTCTAAATCTGTTGATAATTAACGTAATTCTAATTTGCCTCTCGCATCAGAAATTGAAAGCGAGAAACATGCAAAAGACACAAGACACCTTATGTTTAGACATCAGCTACAGTTCACAAGACTCAAATTTAGACGTAGATTCTTAGGCAACACAACCTCTACAGACTAGTCTCAGGAAACGTCGCATCGAAAAATGGAATGAACTGATGCAGTTTCACTAGATCGAGCTGTAGGAGAAACTGCCCCTGGACACCACTTGTCTTATGCAATATGGAAGTCACTAAACAGACTCCGAGCTGGTGTATCACGATGCAGGAAGGACCGGGAGAGATGAGGTAACATGGATGATGATACATGCGGCTGTTGAGCAGCACAGCACCCAGAATACCTGATGATCTGCCCAAACATTCTAGAGACGTGCAATATTTTTGAACAGGTTGAAGGGCGATCGATATGGCAAACCACGATGCTGAACATTGGATATTTGTTGGCTGACGAGATGCCCTGGTCACGGACATTAATTAAGTATGTGTCGTTTTTATAGAAACAAACTTGATTCAATCCACATGACTTTCTTTGACCTGTTTTCGTCCTAGTTATCCATTATAATCATCATCATGTAGCATGTCCTTGGCAAAATGTCGCTCTCATCATCATCATGTAGCATGTCCTTGGCAGAATGTCGCTCTCATCATCATCATGTAGCATGTCATTAGCAGAATGTCGCTCTCATCACAGCCATTCGATAGGAATCATGATCAGCAGCCAGAACATGTTCACCTTTATGGTATCCTTGATGTATTGTGTCCATCTACGCTTTGGTCGGCCTGTGCTTTGTCTTTCTGAAACAATGCTCTTCCGAACTGCTTTCTCAAGTCTGTCATGGCGCTTGATGTGGCCGAAAACCTCCGTTTCCGAGTCATAATGTGGTTTAAAAGCCGATTTTCTTTGACACTCCGATTTTGCAGGATGGATTTATTTGTTATTTTCTGTACCCAAGATATTTTTAGGATTCGTCTGTAGCATTTTGTCTCGGAAGCCCCAATCCTCTTTCTTAATATTTGTGTGATGGTCCATGTCTCGCATCCGTACATTGCCACCGGGCATGTTCTTAGGATCTTCAATGTTAATCCTTTGTTAGTATTGTAACACACATTTTTGCATACTATTCAGTTTCTTCACCGCTAATGACAATTGTATTCCTATTTTTCTTGCACAGACCACATCGTTTGTTAACTTAGAGCCAAGGAATTCAAAGTAATCCATCTTGATGAGTTTATTCTGACAATTCCAGTTGTTTAAGATGGTGGTGGATTCGAATTGACAGTACAAAGATCTATATAGTTTCAGATAAGTATTAGTGTTGAGAATCAATTAGTGTAATTATAACGTAGTTGTAATTGTAGTTTACTGTAGCATACGTATTTTCAAATATAGTGGTCTGGATGTAACAGATAGTTAGTGACGACAGAATTAAGTAGCGTGGTATAGTGAGCGGTAGTAACAGTCCGCAAGTTAGTGTACTGTGTTACAGTGTGTAAAGTTAGTGTAGGCCTCATAGTTAGCGATACGTTGTTGTAAGGTAAATACCAGCGACACTTGATTTGTTGGTGTTATTTTAACAAGTATACATTGTATTAAGTATTACTTGTTGGCTAACGGTAATAAATAGCATAATTAGTATCGCGAAATGCTACGAAGTAAGGTCAGGTTAGATTGTCTGATGTGCGTGTCTGCAACGTTTGTATAAGTGTAGGGTTAGATACAAAGTTGGAAGATGAAGTCAAAGTTTTATTTAGGGTATGTAGAGTAGAAGAGAGGCAGACTCGAATGGAGTGCGATATTAGGACAAATGAGATGAGATTGGAGGAGATAGAAAAGAGGCAGATCAAAGTAGAAAGGAAACAAGAGAAAATGGAGGAAATTTTAAAGAAGCAGCAGTTGGGTATTCGAGATGATAAAATGAAACCACAGTCAGTTAGGTATGGGTTGTCAGTTAGGTATGGGTTGTCAGTTAGGTATGGGTTGTCAGTTAGGTATGGGTTGTCAGTTAGGTATGGGTTGTCAGTTAGGTATGGGTTGTCAGTTAGGTATGGCATGGAGAAGGTAATGGGAATTGGAAGTCATTTATTGGGAGACCGTTATGCGTGATCTATGCTTCTCTAAACAAACCACCTAACTATGGCTGGTGTTACGCGATGTCACACAATTAGTCGCCTCTTACGACATGCACGCTGTGAGGAATTGTTGATGCTAAAGCCACTTGAGCTTGAGTTATTTACTTTAGACGACTTTGATGGCATGTTACAGTGGCTCTCCACACATTCCTAGGCGTACGAGAATGTGGACCGGGATCCTCCCGTATATGATGCAATGCAAAGCTCCTTAGTGAGATCACCACTATTGTGACCACATCGTTGATTCGTACCTCGTTAGCCAGACTGCCACGAAACAGCCTATTTACAGGGAGAACTGCTTTGAAGTAAGGTGAGATCTTGGCCAGTGTCTTCTCTTGACCCTGACTTCTTTGAAGTAAGGTGAGATCTTGGTCAGTGTCTTCTCTTGACCCTGACTTCTTTGAAGTAAGGTGAGATCTTGGTCAGTGTCTTCTCTTGACCCTGACTTCTCTGAAGTAAGGTGAGATCTTGGTCAGTATCTTCTCTTGACCCTGACTTCTTTGAAGTAAGGTGAGATCTTGGTCAGTGTCTTCTCTTGACCCTGACTTCTTTTAAGTAAGGTGAGATCTTGGTCAGTATCTGCTCTTGACCCTGACTAACAAAGTCTGATCACTATGTTTTGCCTCTCCTCGTACATTCAGTATAGATTAATGGAAATATAAAATACGTGCCAATCTCGTACAAAAGGCTCTCGGAGAGAATCAACATGAGAACACGCGCTAGAGTAAATCTACTCTTTCAAGTGTGTGTGTTCTGTCGCCTACACCTTAGAGAACACAGCAGGGCACGCGATTTCAAATCGATTTCCACTGCAATTACTCGGTACATAGACGGACCAGCGTGTGCACAGACGTACACTTGTATGCTTGTATGTGCAATCCTGTAACAGGAAATTGCAAGGAAGATCGTTTTACCCGACTGGAAGACTGGTAACAAGGGTGGACAGATCAAGTTGACTGCAGCCCTTAATGCACGTCCTAGAAGACGACAGAAGAAAGTTACTGGCAGCAGGGGTGGGAAGTTTGGGTCTCAAATGCTGTCATAGCCGGGAGTAGAATTGAGGATGAGCTCTTAATTTTGTTTAAATGCTCCATGGCATGGGCAACACATGGCCTCTGACATTAGAAAGTCCAACTTCTGCCCTTCATATGACGGGATGTATTGTTCTTACTAACATAAGAAGGGGTTAGGCGCGAGTCTCTGGCGGCCGAAAAATCAGACTGCTCCGGGTCGATAAAGCACTGAAGCCATACGTGAGAATTCGTATAGAATAAGGAACAACGATGTTTTCAAACCACCTGTTGACTTGCAGTGAGACTAAGGGCAGTTAACGGGCGATTCCCCCAGCGTTGTGGCATATTGAGTACCCAGCATTGGACTTGGCCACTCTGAGTTAAGACCATATATCTCTCGACGACTCATGCCGAACCATGATGGAGTCGGAATTAAAGAATGGATCTAGTAACCTCAACTCAATATGTTGTGGAAAGACAGAAAAGCCACCGATGAACTCTAGGAATAAAAAGGATTAAAGAAGGGTGGAAAGATTCAGACGACTGGAACCTTCAAGGCAATCGTCAAGAGCAACTGAAAGACGTTATTGGTAAATATGAGTAGGACAATTAAGACGACTGGAGCCTTTAAGGCAATCGTCAAGAGCAACTGAAAGAAGTTATTGGTAAACAGGAGTAGGACAATTAAGACGACTGGAACCTTTAAGGCAATCGTCAAGAGCAACTGAAAGACGTTATTGGTAAACAGGAGTAGGACAATTAAGACGACTGGAACCTTTAAGGCAATCGTCAAGAGCAACTGAAAGACGTTATTGGTAAACAGGAGTAGGACAATTAAGACGACTGGAACCTTCAAGGCAATCGTCAAGAGCAACTGAAAGAAGTTTTTGGTAAACAGGAGTAGGACAATTAAGACAAATGGAGCATCCATGGGAGTAGTCAAAGGCGACTAAAAGAGGCTACTGGACACCAGGGTGGGGCGATTAAATGACTGGAACCTTCAAAGCGACTGTCAAATGCGACTGTCAAAGGCGACTAAAAAAGGCTTCTGGAAACCAGGGTGGGGCGATTAAAATGACTGGAACCTTCAAAGCGACTGTCAAATGCGACTGTCAAAGGCGACTAAAAAAGGCTACTGGAAACCAGGGTGGGGCGATTAAAATGACTGGAACCTTCAAAGCGACTGTCAAATGCGACTGTCAAAGGCGACTAAAAGAGGCTACTGGAAACCAGGGTGGGGCGATTAAAATGACTGGAACCTTCAAAGCGACTGTCAAATGCGACTGTCAAAGGCGACTAAAAGAGGCTACTGGAAACCAGGGTGGGGCGATTAAAATGACTGGAACCTTCAAAGCGACTGTCAAATGCGACTGTCAAAGGCGACTAGTAACCAGGAGTCAGAAGAATAAGACAATTGTGGCATCTAATACGATCATCAGAGGTGACTAAAGAAGGCTACTGGTAATCAGGGTGGGAAGATTAAGACCACTGAGACATTTAAGGCAATCGCCAAAGGTGACTAAAGCAGGCTACTGGAAACCAGAGTTGGCAGATTTAGACGACTGGAGCAAAAAAATAATAAAATAAATTTATTAATTAATAGTCGACTCTTTAGAACGAGAATTAGTCACACAACCTCTGACAGGAGCTTTCATTCTTCAGGTGACAGGAACTTTCATTCTTTAGGTGACAGGAGCTTTCATTCTTTAGGTGACGGGAGCTTTCATTCTTTGGGTGACAGGAGCTTTCATTCTTTAGGTGACGGGAGCTTTCATTCTTTAGGTGACGGGAGCTTTCATTCTTAACCGACAGGAGCTTTCATTCTTTAGAATTTAAAATTGTGGAATTTGAAAGAAATTAAGTTAGGCACTGAAATAATGATCTCCAATGGCAAGTCCGCCCAATTATATGTCTGTGACTTTGGCAACAATGAAAAGTACAGCTAAAAAGACTTTAAAAAACCCCATAATCAAAGAATACCTGCGCCGTATTGAAGGAATAAAATGATATGATATAATCATTATTATAGAGCTGTGGGAAAGAACCGAATATATGCCAGTGTGATTTGATATAAAGAGATAGAGCGACGATAGATAGGGCGGGCATTACTGAAAACAGATGACAGCTTTTCAAGCCAGGCACTGCTCAAGAATCCTCAAGGCAAAATAAATCGGGGCAGATTAAACACTCGTCAAGAAGGGAAATCGAGAGAAACATAAAAGCGGTTGGATAGACGTGGGCAGAGATGGAAAAGATATCGCATGAAAGGAAAACTTGACGAGTATTTCTTCATGGTTTTCTTAGTCTTAGTCGACCCGTACTTCTACAGAGGAAGATGCTATTATGTAGGTCACAGCTCTGGTTTGAGCTGGATGTAGTCGAGAGCAGGATTTCCAACTTAGCGGGCTTGGCTCGATCAGTTTATTACTCCGCTGCGTTGGGACATGTGCCGATGAGGGTGGTTAACCGAGTCCATCTTAATAGACTCAAACACTAGATCAAAGTTGTCCCGTAGTCTATTACACACCATGTTTGCTGCTCTTAACAAAACCATCTAACCATGCCCGGTGTTATGTCAGGGCAGACAGTCGTCCGCTCTTTGTGGGGGCAGTGGTAATATTCTTGTTCTTGTTATAAACAACCACCCCGGCCGACCACTTTTGAATATCTATGCTCCGAATTATTTTTTTGCGATTTAATGCATTACATTGTTACGTATACTGTGCATATGGATTGGTTTGGCTTCGTTTGTTCTCAATCTCCCGCTACCAAACCCCGAAAAGGCTTAAGTAGCAGAATGTAGTCCAGAGAACGGAATGCGTTGTGTCATAGTTTATAGCTTGACTGCGATATTTGCACCTTTTTGTCCAACACATCCGACTTCAGAAAACATTTTTTTAGTACCGGATTAGCATTCCCTCTTCGATCCCTTCTCCTTAACCTGTTTGCCCTTCTGCAGTCTGTTATCTAGGATCACCGCGTGGAGGTGTAGAAGGGTCTTGGCAGCTATGGTTCGCTGGCCCTGACGCTAGCAGTCAGCTATGGGTCGATGACCACTGCAGCTCATGCGCTGCTCAGCATCTTGATCCCATACTGTGCATATCATTACCGTCATGTGTTATGACACAGGCAATGAACAAACATTTGCAAGATAGACTAAAGACCAGCTGAATGTGAAAGTATAGAAAAAGAGACTGCGTCTCGTGGGAAAGAAAGAAAACAGAAAAAAAAGAAGTCTCGGAAAAGTTTGGTGCGAAAATAGAATTAATGAATTAAAATCGAGTCACGCAATACGTATATTCTGCCACATAACACGATAAATGTTGATGAATAACTAGCTGGAATGAATGGTATATGGAATCAAGATGCTGAGCAGCGCATAAGCTGCAGTGGTCAGCGACCCATAGCTGACTGCTAGCATCAGGGCCAGCGAACCATAGCTGCCAAGACCTTTCTACACCTCCACTCGGTGATCCTGGATAACAGGCTGCAGTAGGGCAGACTGGCTAAGGAGAAGGGATCAAAGAGGGAATGCTAACCCGGTACTCAAAAAATGCTTGCTGAAGTCGGATGTGTTGGACCGAAAGATGCAAATATCGCAGCCAAGCTGTAAAACTACGACACCACGCATTCCGTTCTCTGGACTACATTTTGCTTCTTAAGCTCTTTCAGGGTTTGGTAGTGAGAGATTGAGAACGAAGAAGAAGAAGAAGAATGGTATAGTGCAACGTATCAAGAGTGTTTATTATCTATTGTTATTTCGTTTGTTCTGTTCACGTTGCATCGTCATCCAGTTCAAGCTGCTTTCACTGATAGTCTGATCTGAGTATATTTCCACGTTTACCTTTTTGTTTAGTTAACATCAGGCAAAGATCAATTGTGTCTACGAAGCTTGGTATCTCAAAATTGCTGACATCTTTCATGCCTGTATAGAGTACTGGGTACTTGCGTCTTAATTCACTCCAAACGATAGAAATATATATTTTTTAGCACCAGATTTTAGCTAGTGACGCCATAGAATAGTTTACCTTTTAGTTTTTATGGGTGTCAAACGTTCTGCCTATTCATACCGTCTTAGCACATAATTTCTTGGGTTAGTGTTAGCGTTAGTTAAGTTAGGGTTGGGTTAGGTTAGGGTTAGGTTACAGGTAGGTTACGGTTAGGTTAGTGTTAGCGTTAGGTTATATTAGGTTAGAGTTATGTTAGGTTAGGGTTTGGTTATAGTTTGGTAAGGTTTTGGTTAGGTTTAGGTTAGAGTTAGGTTAGGTTTGGTAATGGTTAGGGTTAGGTTAAGTTTAGGGTTAGAGTTAGGTTAGGATTAGGGTTAAGTTAGGTTAAGATTAGCGTTGGTTAGGTTAGAGTTAGGTTAAGGTTAGGTTAGGTTAGGTTAGGGATATGCATGGTTATGACTAGTTGAGGTTAGAATAAGCGGAAGGTTAGCATAGGTTAGGTTAGGGTTAGCAATAGTTTAGATTAGAGTTCGGTTAGGTTAGGGTTAGGGTTAAGTAAGGTAAGGTAAGATTAGGATCAGGGTTAGAGTTAGGTTAAAGTTAGCGTAGAGTTAGGGTTAGGTTAGTGTTAGCGTAGGGTTAGGGTTAGGTTAGGGTTGGGTTAGGTTTTGGCATAGGATTCGATTAGGGTTAGGATAGAGTTAGGTTATGTTAGGCTAGGGTTAGATTACGGTTCGGTTTGGTTAGGGCTAGGTTAAGTGTGGTTAGGGTTAGGGTTAGGTTAGGATTAGGTAAGGGTTAGATTAGGGTTAGGTGATGTTAGGTTAAGATAGGTTAGGCTAGGGTTAGGTTAGGTTAGGGTTAGATTAGCTTAAGGTAGGGTTAGTTTAGGATTATGGTTAGGCTAGTGTTAGAGTGAAGTAGGTTATGTTAGGTTAAAGTTATGTTAGGTTAGGGTTAGAGTTAGGATAGATTTAGGTTAGGGCTAGGTTAGGTTAGGTAAGGGTTAGGGTTAAGGTTAGTTTTAGGTTTAGGTTAGTGTTAGGTTAGGGTAGGGTTAGATTAAAGTTAGGGTTAAATTTGGGTTAGGTTAGGGTTAGCGTTGGTTAGGTAAGGGCTAGGTTAGTGTTAGGTTAGGATTAGGTTATAGTTATGTTAGGGTTAGTTAGGGTTATTAGGGTTAAGTTAGTGTTCGGTTATGTTAGGACTAGGTTAGGTTAGGGTTAGCGTTAGATTAGCTCAGGACATCGTTAGGTTAGGGTTAGGTTAGTGTTAGAATAGGGTTAGTTTAGTTTAGGGTTAGGTTAGGGGCAGCGTTAGGTTAGGTTAGGGTTATGTTAGAGATAATTTAAGGTTAGCGTTAGGTTTGGGTTAGATGAAGAAGGTTAGGTTTAGCGTTAGGTTAGGCTAGGGTTAGGGTTGCCAAAAGCAAGTAAAAACCCCAAACAACCCCTGCGGCACCTAATCTGATATTGGACTCCCAGTCTTAGCACTATTCTTAGTGTTACGACATCCTTTATTATTTTCGGCTGTATAGCTTCTGTGTGTTTTTAATTAATGAAAACCTTTTTTATTCTCTATGGAGCATATGTTGATCTGGCCATATCTGATGACGTTTTTGTTGCTTATAGTATCTGCAGTACGGGTAGCCAACTCTATGCCCCATACTCCTTAGCCGCCTCATACAACATGCGGGGCAGGTTACAGTGTGTACTGTTTTTTGCTCTACTTTCGGACCGCCATTGTTTTATAACCTAACAGAAGTATCTTTTGGTTAAGACGTTACGTCATTATCTCAAGTTCTCTACTTTCCTCTAGCATTTGAAACTATAGAATGGTTTACACAGCAGGCCCAGACCTTCTTCGATTCACGACCCCATTTTATAGAACCAAAGTGACCCGTCACCGTGATCAATTTAAAAGCACATCAAAAACAATTTTTTCAGTACACTATAAACTAATATAATTTTATATTACGACACAAGGAACTGATCTGGTTCAGTATAATGACCAGGACGTCGATCAGGGTCAGGCACAATATCTTTAACTTAACTTAACTTAACTTAACTTAACTTAACTTAACTTAACTTAACTTAACTTAACTTAACTTAACTTAACGTTGTTATTTTGGTTTAGAAGACTCTGCAGAGTCTGTATACAACCAGTTTCATTTACATTTCCTTGCTCTAAAGCTATACGCATTAAATCTATTCTTAAATGCATTAATTGTCCCTGCCTCCGCTACTTCCTGTGGCAATGCATTCCACGCATTCACCACTCTCTGACTAAAAAAGGTTTCCTAATATCTAATTTGGACCTTTTTTATAGTTAATTTGTAGCTATGCCCTTTTGTTAATGTACGTGGTTGTATGTTGAAATATTTAGTATAGTCTAATTGATCCGTTCCTTTGATTACCTTATAAATCCGTTTAAGGTCACCTCGAATTCTTCTCTTTTCTGGTTACTGTAGACCGGTTTTTCTGAGTATTTCCTCCTAACTGTACATCTGGAATCCCACTATCAGCTTTGTTGCTCTCTTTTGTATCCTTTTCAGCATGTTTATATCCCCTCTAAGATAAGAACTCCACACCTACACACAGTACTCCAAGCTAGGTCTAACTAATACTTTATACATTTTGACTATCACTTCCTTGCTCCTATGTTTAATATTTATTTTTATCATATCTAACATTGCATTTGCCTATTTCTTTGCTACCTGGACTTGCTCACTCACTTTGCCTGTATGATCTATTACAACCCATAGGTCCTGAACAAGACGACCATCTCTCTTCCATTTAGCTTCCCTGGAGACAGTCTGATTTCAAGGCAATCTGACCGACGAGGTGTAGATCAACGTGATCCCCGTATCAGTGAGAGTCAGGCAGATGAAGCGAAGCATAGCACAAACGCCTGGAGAACAGCGATCCACCTTCATCAGCACGCTCGGGATGTGAGGGAAGCTACCATAACCAATCACGTATCACCTGTTTCAGAGTGCACAAAAGAGTAAACATACTCACTGTAAAACATTAAACAATTACTTACGACATATCTCTGTATTAGGCTTAACTTGGCTTCGTTCGTTCTCAATCTCAAGCTACCAAACCCTGGACGGGCCTAAGTAGCAGAATGTAGTCCAGAGAACGGAATGCGTTGTGTCGTAGTTTACAGCTTGACTGCGATATTTGCACCTTTCGGTCCAACACATCCGACTTTAGCAAGCATTTTTTTTTTTACCGGGTAAGCATTCCCTCTTCGATTCCTTCTCCTTAGCCAGTCTGCTCTGTTGCAGCCTGTTATCCATGATCACTGCGTGGAAGTGTAGAAGAGCCTTGAACGCTCTGGTTCGCTGGCCCTGACGCTAGCAGTCAGCTATCTCTGTATTACACAATCAACTCAGCTGATTGGTGTCAGAAACATACGCTTTATTATATTTCGCGGAATTTGCTTACGTACACAAATCTATGTGCAAGACGCTATGACGTGATTGTTTTTCTTAAAAAAAACTACTTATGTAAACACTCTGGGGTCTGTGCGTTGATGTGCGTTGTGACTATGGGTCGCTTCAATGTATCCACTGGAAACATACAATATAAAACTACTCATATGTTTAGGGGTTGTATTCGATATTAACAAATGTTGATATTATTTAAACTTTAAGACATCGATTAAAAATGAAAAAAAGTTTTTAAATCAATATTTATTTAAGTTTACTGTTTCAACCGGCGACCCGGCCCAAAACCAATCGTGACACCATTTGGGGTCACGACCCACATGTGTTGGAAACCCGTGGTCCATACCTTTGAAAGCAGATAAACACTCTTGACAGTTCTTAGTCAACCTGTACTTTTACAGTGGCAGATACCCCTGGGCAGGTCCCAGCTCTGGTAGGAGCTGGATGTAGAGGGGAGGATTTCCTACTTAGCGGGCTAGGCTCGAGCAGCTTATTGCTCCGCTACGTTGTGACAAGTGCCGCGGAAGATGGTTAACCAATGTTAAAGTCCATGTTAATGGTAAAGTAACCTATAGCATTACTGCCGTATGGGTATGAGGTGTTAGCTATCTCACATTTCAAAGGTTCGGCTGTATAAGGGCGGTAGTCATCTCCTCTCCCTCGCCGCTTTTACTTCCCGGACTTAACCGGTACCCATTTAAGGCTAGGTCGACCAGGGAACCGTTGCAGTCTGAAAAAATATTTCCGTCTCCACTGGGGAATGAACCCAGGACAACTCAGATGCAAAGCCAGCGCGCTAACCACTGTCCTACGCTAATAAACTCGGAGCCATTTATTATGCTCTTAACCATGGCCGGTGTTACGCCATGTCACACAGTTAGTCGCCTCTTGACAGTGCATCTCAATAACCTAGCTACTTGAATCACTTTACCCCAAAATTGACCGTTATGAAGTTTGAATATAATACTAACTCACACGGGCCAATAACTGCTCTTCAACTTGAGTAGTCTCAGCATGCCCTTGCGGTGACTCATGTGGGTTGCACTTTTCACTTTCCATTGTGACGCAGCTATGTTTCTACCGATTTCAATTTTGGGCGGAGTTCATGAGATTCTATTTGTTCTGTCTTCTTTTTCAACTATTCTTCGCTAGAATGTATTTGTCCCACCCGCCTTTCAAAATCTGTTGGTGTCAATCTAGCATCTGTGTGATTTTGGTTATATTACTAGGTATATACGAGTATTTGTGAGGATATTTCCTTGCCATCTCAAATTATTCCAATTAATTTCTAAGGAAATTTGCTGTTGTTGTGTCCTTTGTTATGTATGCGATTCTATTAACGTACTTTAAGGTATTTGAACGTCAAATACGACGGATAAGCTAGAAATAAGGTCTCACCAGTTTAAACGTTTTTTTTAGACCCATAGTTGTACCTTTTATGGAATCAAGATGCTGAGCAGTGAATAAGCTGCATCGATCAATGGCTTCTAGCGTCAAAGTCAGCAAACCAGAGCTGCAAAAGCCCTTCTACATATCCAAGTGGTGATCCTGGATAACATGCTGCAACAGAGCAGACGGGCTAAGTAGAAGGGAGAGCAGACTGGATAAGGAGAAGGGAGAGCAAACGGGCTAAGGAGAAGGGAGAGCACTGGCTAAGGAGAAGGGAGAGCAGACTGGCTAAGGAGAAGGGAGAGCAGACTGCCTAAGAAGAAGAAAGAGCAAACGGGCTAAGGAGAAGGGAGAGCAGACTGGCTAAGGAGAATGGAGATCATACTGGCTAAGGAGAAGGGAGAGCAGACTGGCTAAGGAGAAGGGAGAGCAGACTGGCTAAGCAGAAGGGAGAACAGACTGGCTAAGGAGAAGGGAGAGCAAACGGGCTAAGGAGAAGGGAGAGCACTGGCTAAGGAGAAGGGAGAGCAGACTGGCTAAGGAGAAGGGAGAGCAGACTGCCTAAGAAGAAGAAAGAGCAAACGGGCTAAGGAGAAGGGAGAGCAGACTGGCTAAGGAGAATGGAGATCATACTGGCTAAGGAGAAGGGAGAGCAGACTGGCTGAGGAGAAGGGAGAGCAGACTGGCTAAGAATAAGGGATCGAAGAAGGAAAGCTAACCCGTAAGATAAAATGCTTTCTGAAGTCGGATGGGTCGGACGAAAAAGGTGCAAATATCACAGTAAAACTGTAAACTACAACATCCTGCTACTTCCCCAGCTCTTTTCAGGACACGGTCGCGGGAGTTTGAGAACGTTCAGGGCTTGGTAGCGGCGGATGAGGAACGTTCAGGACTTGGTCGCATGAGTTGGAGATCGAACAACGACGAAGAAGACGAAGAAGCCGCTCTGATTATAATTCTGCGAATAGTCTATGTTGGACGTTCTCTCTCTCTCTCTCTCTCTCTCTCTCTCTCTCTGCTGCCATCTGGAGCCCCTAATTTCCTGTAATGTGAGTCTATTGCTGTTCTACGTATGCCCACAGTTTTTTTCTTCTCCGTATGATGGTAGAACCATATTGCTAGTTGGTGTTTTCTCTTATTAGCACACTGGTCTTGAATCCCTCCCAGCAAGGTTCGATAGTCTGGAAAGACTTTTATTTTTTTAAAAAGCATTAAGTTCAAAAGAAAGAAACTCGCTTGGTACGGTCACACTTCGAGATCAAATGGTCTTGCAAATACGATACTCCACGGAAAGGTACAAGGCAGACGACGAAGAGGCCGTCCCAAAAAGAGGTGGGAGGACAACATAAAAGAATGGACCAATCTCCGACCAGAAGAGGCACCGGCAGCGGCCGCTGACAGAGAAGAATGGCGTGGTGTAGTGAGGATGTCTTCATGTGGTCCACAACGACCTCACCGGTCACGGGATGACCTGACCTAACCTGATCAAGATAATTTGTTACTGTTTTTGTCGTTTTGCATTTTTGCATTGATATTTTAGCATTGATATCACCTAGGAGTTAAAACATCCTCAGCTTCTTGTGTTTGTCTATTGATTTTCATTTTCAAATGTTTAAGGTTAAAGACACACGAGGCCAACGTAATTCGAATGGAAATTTCTTTGTTCTATTTCTATCTTCTGTCATCTTACTTCCTAAATAGGTGAACATTTCAAGCTTATGTAATAGTTCTCCGCTCAGCCTCATATCATCAGATATATTTGAAAAATTCCTGACTTTTTCTTTGGGTTTTCTATCTAAAAGTAACCAAGGGACAGAGATATGTTTGCGAATGTCTGCAGTCTGGTTGTGATAAATATAACACGCCATTTTTCTGAGTCTGAATGAATGTACGTGCTTGGCTAAGTCAAATCGTGTTTTTCTATGTCAAGATTAATAGTTCAAATCAAACTTGGCTTCGTTTAACTTGTCGTTATTATTTGGATTAATTGTTTCATCGTTTACAGTTTAAACACTTTAGAGCCCCTGGTTAACATGTGTCGCCCACAGTTCGGCCGGAAACTCGGCTCTTTGACACTTACCATCACACAGTTGCGCGTATGGACACGTGTTGGGCAGATGTCAAACAGCACGAAACTATGTCGTGGTAGTCTGAAATTGCAATTCGAACTTGTGTTCAACCGTTTAAGAAAATGTCCACTGACAAAACCGGACTACAACCCTAGATTACTATTAATAATGAATAAATCAAAAATGTCACACATTTTGAATATCTTGGCTCTACGTTATCCAACGACATAGACTGTTTAAAAGAAATTAGAAGACGATTGGCCATGTACGATTTATGGCATGATACTAACAAGCAACTAAAACTTAAAATCCTAAGAAAATGCATATTTCCTGTGGCAATGTACGGCTGCGGGACATGGACTTTGACACACGTGGCAAAGAAGAAAATTGGAGCGTTCGAAATAAAATGTTACAGAAGAATCCTTAAAATTCCTTGGATAAAGAAAGTGCCAAATAAAATCGTCCTAGAAGACCTGAATGTTGAAGAAAACGGGCTCATAAACAATGTTATATTTCGGAAATTGATTTTTTTCGGTCACGTCATTCGTCATGGCGGACTGGAAGGAACGGTCATGGAGGGCATGGTACCTGGAGGACGACGCAGGGGTCGACCAAGGCGAAGGTGGATTCAAGATATCAATGATATTCTAAACATGAACAGGGAGCAGGCGGGAAGA
This sequence comes from Ariolimax columbianus, assembly GCA_036924085.1. NCBI lineage: Eukaryota > Metazoa > Mollusca > Gastropoda > Stylommatophora > Arionidae > Ariolimax > Ariolimax columbianus. Next base: position 71,735,241 of record JAVGWX010000001.1, on the reverse strand, counting down.
TTGACTGCAGACCGAGATTAATATCGGCTGACTGTGATGAGAACGACGTTCTACAAAGGACATTCTACATGATGATGATGATGTTGACTCGGCAAAGATATCTAAGAATTGAAACTTCTTATAAGGTTCTGAGCACGAGAAAGTTTCAGATTAAAAAATAACGGGAAATAAGTTTAATGAAAATAAGAAATCGATGGGACGTGTGACACGTGCCAGCCACGCGTCTACTCCAGACTTGTTGCCTTTTTGAAGAGAAGCGGGCGGGCTGTAATAATCTCCCTGTCACCCAAATCACTCACGTAGGTTACACACACAATTATATTTCTTTACTTAGCTCACGTGTTGCACGATATAGGAAATTGTATTTACATCGTTGGATTAAGCAGTTCTTCTTCTTCTTCTCCTTGTTCGCCGTTCGCTCTCAATCTCCCTTATAAATCTGGCGGTCCTTCTCACGCTTGTTTCATCTTACAATTGGGTTGGAGAGGGCCATGTAATCACTCTGCTCCTCTCATGTAGCCGGCAGACCAGCAGAACATGTTCCATTGTTTGTTTGTTCTCTGCCGGTGGGCACACGTCTAATTTGTTGAACAAATGATTTGTAAGTGCGCAGTAGCCTGCACGCAGTGTCAATATTGTCACTTGATCTCTTCTGGATCAAGCAGTGGTTGTACAGCCATAAAAACAATTGTCAAAATTTATAAAAAATAAAGAGTAGATACGGAAAGTATAATTCGGAGAATAAAATGTAATGTTATGTAATTGATACCACTTATTACTTACTATCGTTAGAAGCTCATAATTGTTATTAATTATGAAATATTATAATAAATTAGTAACAATTAATCACAATACACATTTCATATCACAATACACAATTACAATATGAATAATCGACGGCCGATTTATCGGTACCAGCCGAGAGGTAGGGCCGATTAATTGGTAATCGGCCAATTTGCTTTTCATTGAAACCCTGCTCGTAACTTTAAATCGCGAGTTTTATTTCTGCCTTTGGTAGCAGGAAAAAGCTTACTAATTGTATACGTATACATCTAGGATACGATTCACTAACTCATCTAGAGTAGAAAACTTCTTCTTTGGCACTGCACACCTCAGTGAAGTTCGATTGGGCTGCAGAGATGGGAAGTCGCTTGTACAAACACGGTGAGAAAAGTGACTTGAACAAGGACAAGTAGGACCGACTTGATCGCATCTGGCGCCCCCTATATGCACTCCGCCTATTTCATTGCTGAAAAATGCAGACCACAGAGTACAAACTCCGTAGATACCGCGGAGGCTCTGAAATTGTCCACCGACTTTCAGGTACAAATTCACAGTTGGGTCAACATCAAATATGATATGATGGGGAGAATGATCAAGCGATTAATTCGCTTTCATCAAGGATCAGAACACAAAGGAGATTATTGTTCAGATGAATCACATTCATTGTCCTACCCGGCTATATTAATTATTTTGTTTTCATTTCTTTTGTCCGGGTCCCCGACAGTGAGCTTTTGGTCGTAACGTAGGTTGTCATTTTTGTCACTGTTGACCAAATACGTGCCTGAATAATAATGCTGAAATTAAAAGTTGTAAAATGCAACATGGGTCAGCCACAACAATTTTCACAGCAGAACTAGCAGTAATACATAAGATACTATTTTTGGCATAGCAGATAATTAACAAGCAGATATGAAAGCTGACAAAAATACGAATTTTTCTGTTCAAAGTAGCGGAAACCTAGAGGATGAAAAAAGGCAATGCCAGGAAACTGCAGGGTTTTCTTAACATGTGCCTGAAAAAGATTCTTGGTATAAAATGGTTTGACAAAGTTACAAACGACAGACTGTGGGAGAGAGCGGGACAAGGTAAATTGGAACAGGAAATCTTAGGAAGAAAGTGGAGATGAATGGGTCATATAAAGAATGCCCCAGGCTAGTATCACCAGGAAATCCCTGTCATGAAACCTCCAGGGAATGAGGGGCATAGGCAGACGAAAAGTACATGGATACGAGATCTGGAGGCGGAAGTAAAGAAAATAAGAAAACGCTGGACGGAAGTGGAAAAGATTTCACTGGACAGAGCTTCTTGGTGAGGGTTGGTTGATGGCCTATGCACCCCTGGGTGATAGAAGAACAAGTAGAGAGATATAAAAGGCAAGAAATAAAGAGATACTACAGATAAAATATAAGTGGGGGTAAATCTATCAGAAGTAAATGGTATGTGAAAAAATATACACGAGAAATGAACAAAATTGAGAAACAATAGCAGTTATTAGTTCCCGTCGCAAGCGAAGATAGCGACAGCCTCAGATATGTGTATTTAGATGTGACCGCACAATCTGAAACAAACACTGCATACTTTATTGGACGTGTGGCACAATCTGATATGGGACAGCTAAACAATGTGATTAGTAGTTTTTAAAGGTATTTTTAGGTGGCAGCAACATCCAGCTTTGTACTAGCAGTCGTATGCATGTGCGCAGTATACGTGCAGAAATGGCGTCTGTGCTCATTTGAGTGTACACTCGAAGAACTGCATACTATTGTGCGGGTTTCTTTTGTGGTAGAAAGGGGACGGAGTGGGTTCAAAGGATATTTATGAGAAAATGCTTCCTGTTTACGGTTAGAAGTAATTTTCGCTTAAAGCTGTGCATAGTTAGGTAGATATATTTTCTCAAGGACGCGCGAAAGTTGATGATGAAGCCCGAACTGGTCGCCATGTTCAGAATCATATGTGCGTTGTCTGTGGGATATGATTCGAACTGATAGACGAGTAACGATAGACAGTGTAGCAGCGGCAATAGGGTGCTTGCATGGTTTAACCGGCTCATGGTGGATAGCAAGAAAATTGGATGATGAACACAAAATGAACCGAACAGCCTGTGTTCGCACAGATAAAGCGATTCGATATATACATACATGCTGGTGGAAAATATGTTGTGAGATTACGTACAATTTGAATGCAATAGTATAACGACTTCCTCAAGCTCGTAGTTAATTTGTTATAAAATAGCTATTTGTTAACTATTTACGGACGAACTATCAATTCTGAGAGTTGTTATTTGATCTGTGCAAGACCTTCCTGATCAGAATCCAAACTGTTCTTTTCTTCATCTGTCATCTAAAACACGTTTTATACGATCTAGCATTATCATTGCCAGTCTTTTCCACTCACTGTCAGATGTTATCGCGAGTCACTTCACTAAAACAGATTTCCGTTCAATGATAATTCAATTTGGTGTCACTCTTTCCATTTATTGGTAATCAGCTCTTGGTCCCATGCCTTCTTGAAGAGCTGGTGTATCTTCTCTGTGGTGGTTGAGATTTCTGCTTTTATGGCTTCTGTGTAGATTCCATCGTGTCGTGCAGATTTCCCATTTTTCAATAGTTTGAGTGCTTGATCTCTTGTTCTGTTTGTGGATTTAAATTTACCAACAGAAGCTCCTTTGCCTGTTCTATATTCGTGAGAAAAATTGCTGGATTTCTGTTTGCCATTACTTTAAAGTATTCGTCAAATTTTTCACGCCGTTTCTTTTTATTGTTTGTCTTTAGGTTACCTGGTCTAGTGACTTTTTCAGGTACGCCAGTCATTTTCTATGCCTTTTCTCGTATTCCGTCTGCTACTCTTTGCCACTTTATTCTTTGGCTCAGATTATGATGCACGCAGGTCTGTCGTTTCTTCTTGAACCTTACGTGGACTTATTTTTTGTTTCATATTCCTTATTTTTCCTTGCTGGTTTCATGTTGTTTATATGTGCAATTATTTATGTTGTCTACTTCTCTCTAATAACATCTTCACACTTGTTCCGAATTGCTTTCTCAAGTCTGTACCTGAGACTGTCTATGACTTCATCTGTGAGCTTCCCCCAAGGATTACAAATTTAAATATAACATTTGTGTCGTTATTTGATAGGTGCTGTTTTTGTGGCTTGTTTTAAATGATTATCTTTGACAGCCTACCGTTAAAACAGCCCAAAACAAATGATGGTCTGATTCGTCGTCTGCTTCCCCATTTACCCATTTACCATTTTTATGTAAGCAGTGTGTTCATTTTCCGATCTATTCTTGCCTAGGGGTAAAGCGTCCGTTTCACAATCCCAACGCACAGGGTTCAAATCACGCTCGTGTCCAGTTTGGCAGACATGGGTTTTTTCCTCTTCTCCACGTACGGAAAGAAATGGCAAACGTACCGTACTGCACATTTGCCAAGAAACTTATAACAGCCAAATAGGTTGGCGGTTGTGAGAAGCGACCTTCTGCAAATTACATACTTCTTACTTTAGAACGATTAATGTGGTTTTCAGTGCGTTTATTTGGTGAACACGATGTGGCTTTACGTACACTTCTGTGTAGTGTGTGGAAAGGTTGTGCCTATATAACTAGGTCATTAAAGTCACATACATTGCAAAATCCTTTGGTGAGTAATTAATCCATAACTACTGTTGTTTGTTGCACATGTTTCATTTAAATCTTTAATGATGATCCTAGTTTCCCTATTCGGAGCCTTGGAATAGTTCATTTGATCATATCAAAGAATTATTGTTCGGTATTTTCATCAGCATTGCTTATACAGGCATGTGGAAAATAACCGGACATATACCAGACGAACTACACGTAAAGAGAAAGAGTTGTCGATAGATACGACACACATTACGAAACCAGCGGGTATTATTACAAGGCAGTCACTGTTTTAGAGTCCTCAGAGCAAAAGAAGTAGGGGCAGACCTAAACACTCATGAAGAAGGGAAGTGGGGACAAACCTAAAAGACGACGAGAGAGAGATCGAAATGACGGCACATGACAGGAAGACTTGAAGACGTGGCGAGAATTTGAGGATCAATGCTCCATAGGGAGTTGAAGATTTTGTTCGATGGACTGACTGATTGATTGATTGATTGATTGTTTGCATTTGGCGCTGTATTATTGTAGTTTTTTTCTCCATTTAGTGACATTTTGCTATAAATATTCTTAGTGATCATGGTTCCCATTCTGCAAGTGTTTTCCTTGCTTCCTTTAACAACGTGAACGTGTCCCCTCTGTGTGCGCGTGGTCTTTCTCTCCATGCCCTAAGTAAATGCCGATTTCTCCTGTACTTAGTGTTGTGGATTCCATACCTTTTATCTCACCCCTGCAAAGACACCAGAGACTCAACTTGCATTGTTTCATTTCATTGACAACTTGGGCCCGCTGTTTAAGTAATTTGATTTTGAATTGCGATTTTTGTAACACAGTTTTGTCTATCCAGGTTTAGATTGTTAACCTGCAAACTAGGGGATAGCTGTGCACTTTTAGTCAAACCTCTCCCTTGGTGACCTATACGGCTTTGTTTAACCTACCAGGAGCACAATACTATCGCCGGCATAGTTATCAGGAACATCCGAGCAGTAAAGCTATTCCATCATCTCAAGGTAGTGCACACGGAACAGGAATTGGACCTATACTTCGACAAAAAAAGAGCGACGAAGAAAGTAACCTAACTTACTTCTCCTGGCCTGGTCTTCACGTCAGACATCATGTTTCCAATGCTCAGCTACTTGGATTGCTTTATCGTTCCCCCTCAACCTATCATTCATATTACGAGGCGTGTTCAAATGAAACCGGACCATACTGCAATAAGTGAACATACGTACGATGCACATGATGACATCCCTTTTGATATAAACAGCACATACCAACCGTCAATTTTTGCCAAATTTCATTATCCTCTGACTCATAGTTTTCTCAGCAGACCGTTGAAAACATGGCGGGTGTGATACGGAAGCCGTCCAGAGTTGATCAGCGATCGGTGATTCGGTTTCTAACAGCTGAAGGATGTCGACCAGTTGACATTCATCGCAGAATATGGTGACAAAAGTGTGTCGAAGACATCAGTGGAGAACTGGACAATGATGTTTAAAGAAGGATGTGAGTTAACGAAAGATCTTTCGAGACTAGGTCAGGCGCATATTGTTGTGTCAGAAGATGCCATCGCTACAATTGATGCGACAATTCTGGTGTACCGTAGCCACACTTTTGCCACTATACAGTGCCTGAATTCTGCGATGAATGTCAACTGGTCGACATCCTTCAGCTCGTTGATCAACTCTGAACTGATTCCGTATCACACCCGCCACGTTTTCAACGGTCTGCTGAGGAAACTATGAGTCGGAGGATAATGACATTTTGCAAACTTTACGGTTGGTATATGCTGTTTACATCAGAATCTACGTCATCGTGTATATCGTACGTATGTTCACTTGATGCAGTTAGGTCCGGTTTCATTTGAACACTCCTCGTACATGTTTCCAGCAGGTTTGGGAAGATCATCCCGTGGTCTGAGTCTTGTGTTGCGAGTCATTCGATGTAGATTGAAATCAACAGGCGGGCTGTGTTATGATCCAAGACGCTTTGGTAGTGAAAAGATTGGCTGACTGAAAAAAATTCCTTTCCAGGGGACGCCCCGATTGCTGCATGAATTGCAATACACTTGGGGGTTCTTTCAGGTAGAAGAGAGTTAATCAATACCCTGTGGATCATAACAAAACAGTCAAAGCGGAAGTATAAAACACAAAGAATATTTTCCTTTGAAAAAGCTAAGCCGTTGTTTCGGAGAATATTAAATTTGTTATATTAGTGTGCGAATCAGTCATGCCAATCAATAATCGATAATCAGGTCTGAACTCTTCAAATCTGAAAATTACCAAACAACGAAGAAACTGTTAGAATTCTCAGTACAATTCGTATTTCTGATTCGTACTTTAGCTCCAGCTGAAGCATAGTCACACTAATACTACAGCTGGACTTTTAAAATGAAGATCGTTTCTGGGAACTTGCAGTAGCGGCTTTTAATAGCAATTTTAAAACATGATTTAGTTGCTGGCCTCATGCACAACGTTCTTTAATCATCTTTTACGACATACTTTATAAGGTTACAGTGGTACTGTTCACTTCAACATGAGTACTACCAGATTGCTACCTTGTATTGGAATGTTAGACAGTACCTAAATCTGATGAACAGAAAACAACAGCCAGTACAAATGGAGATTAAGAAGAGAAGGGCAATTTTTGTGCGCAGCGCCGTGACTCCTGTTGAATAGTGACATGCTTGTTGCCACGAACTAGCTGGTTGATTTGCGGTTTCACTGTGTCATTTGTCACGCTTGCTCGTCTCCCACGCAGCGGTTCATCAATAACCTTTTATTTTCCGTAGTGAAATCTTTCTACCCATTAATACACTCTCCCCCTGACTCAAATAATAGTCTCCATACTGAACCTTCATTCTTCTGTAGCTTTAAGAAGGTTTCACTCTCTCTGACCACAAAAATACACCCAAAAAAATCGAATAAAACCTCGTTGTTCTTTCACGGTGTAAGTCGACGGTAGAGCGGCCATGTTGTACGCTATATTGCGCATGAGTATACTGCTCGATCGTCATAATCCCTACATAAACTACTGCTAAAGAGCCGTTTTGTGTTAAGATAATCCGCTATACATAATCTTCCATGCACGTTATTGCAAAATTACTATTACTCATAGACTGTCCATCATATTAATCAATCAAGACATCCATGCCTTAACTGTAGAGCACCTTTGAAAAGTACTTAGTCCTATATAAAGTCGAACTGAAAGAATTGCAGAATTACTGTTCATTTCTCGTCAATATGGGAAGTGATCTAAGGCTAGAGATTGTCATGCGCAGAGAAGAGGACTCAGCCGCCATTAATCAAGATGGCAACAAACGCCATGAAAGAGACTACTAGCAGACCTATTCGATTCAGTTGTCCTATCCGCACTATGTTTTGGAAGTGAAACATGGTCTCTGACAATTTTTTTGGTTTTTTGCCAGAGAGTGATGAATGCTTGGAATGCATTGCCACAGGAAGTGGAGATAGGGGCAATTAATGCATTTAAGAACAAATTAGATGCGCATAGCTTTTAGAGCACAGACATATTAATGACATCCGAGCAATGCCACACATCAATGATGTCCTACAGCATGGCAATAGCCCCAAGCATAGTTGGGCTGACCATGTAGTCAGAAGGAAAGATAAAAAGCTGGAGCACAGCAGGCACTCTACCACCACGGCAAACAGAAACCTCCTGCCAAACTTCCCACTACGTGTCTAGATTCACTTGAGCTGCATATCAACTCTCTCGACCCTGAAACAACGAAGGTAACTACCCACGGGACAACCCGTGCCCGAGACAGAACGGACTGAAAACTGAGCTGGGAATCTCAAAAAAACCTAACACTGCTCAAGCCCCATGAAATACAAATACGTCTAAATGATACTAAACACATTGAAATTATAAAAACGTTCAGATGAAGTAAGACCACAGATGTTGACATATTGAAGTCAACCGCAGATCGGAAGTTGTCACTCTTGTCAATGTCCACGACTTTTGCGAATTATTTTTTTATCTTTCTTTATTTTATGTGTTTGCCTCACTGGTTTCTGCTGGCGGTGGCGCGCCTATTCCACCCTACAACGTAGTCAATTTGGGCGATATTAAGACGCATAAACCAGTGCTTGAATGCGTGTGTGCCTGCAACATCCAAGGCAACGAGGAGGCAGACAGACTGGCAAAAGAAGGTGCAAGGTTACCACAAACAGATACCAGTATGACGTACGAAGAGTCAAAACGGCTTATCAAAGCCAGATACATGACCAAATGGGAAACCGAACATACTGGTTACACCAAAAACGATGCCTATTACCAGTTGAACCGAAGAGAGCAGGTCGTTGTCTTCAGACTTCGCACTGGCCACAACAGACTGAGGTACCACCTATTCAACAAATTGAAGATAGGGTGTACCGACGAATGCCCGTGCGGTACTGGTAAAATGACCACTGAACATCTGCTGCAGAACTGCCCGACATACGAGGATCAGAGAGAGCAGATGTGGCCATTGCCAGTGGAACTGCAAGACAAGCTCTATGGTAGTGGCGAGAGTCTCAGGATGACCGCCGCTTTTTTCGAGAAAATAATGGTTACTGTCTGACTGTGTACGCAGAAGAAGAAGAAGAAGAATGCGTGTGTGCATCTGTTTGTGTCTAACCTGGTGTTTCCGTGTTGTTCCTCCCGTTGTTCCTAGCCATTTGATGATCCCCTCGTTGTTCTTCGTATGAATTTAGTTGCTATTTTCATTTCCTTATGTTCCTTGGTTTACCCTGTCGGTTTCCGAGGCAAAATATGGATAATTGTTTTCCTGGGACCGTTTTGGGAATGAGTTAATTTATTTTCCTTTATAATTCATCCGGACCCCGTTTATTTATTTATTTTTTCCTGATATACATTTTATATAATTTTTTTAAAAAATAATCTATTTTTCCTTTAAATATCAAATCATCATCATATATTTACAAACCATTGTGAAGATGCAATGTAGTGAGGTGTACAACGAGGATGAATGAAATGGAATGATTATGAAAAATGACAAAATATATGCTGAATACATAAGAATTAGACTACAATATTGAATAGAATTATTGTGCTCAGGCCTGTATATATAGGGGGTATTGTCCCAGTCCGCTATACAGAGGAATGCACCTTCCGTCTGCTATCAACTCGCACAAGAGTTGGAATCTGCACACGGGTAACCACCCACCAATGGTAAGTAAGTAAGTCCAATTAGCAGACACTGCCGTCGAGGAGGAAGTGTTAGAACCTTCATTGTACTAAGCCACAGCTTTGTGGGCAGTTCCTCTCCTCGCTGCATTTTTCCGTCCCAAGCCGTCAGCCAGATACCCATTTACAGCTGAGTCGACTAGAGCTACTTGTAGCGGGAGTTGAACCTCGTACCTTTGACGTGAAAACCGATTGTTCTACCACTGCGCTACTCAGCCACTCTCTTGTAGAAGCACAGGTCGACGGAAACAATTGACATGACACATTACAAAATAGTTCAAAGGAAAGTTACAGAAATAAAGAAGACATTTAAAAAAATGATAACACAGATATGTATACGATAGAAATGGAATGGAAAAACAACAACTAGTCAAACAGATTAATATCTTTGGCATCGGAGACCCTTACAGTATGGTACTTCAGGTACAATCAACTTGTAATGCCCTACTGGCCAACTACTTCGTGCAATAAAGCCTGGTCTGTGAACCGTCAGTAAACAATTGTCGCTCGCTCGCCAGACCAAATTCAATATTGTTTTGGCTTCCTGCAGCGAAATGCCACAATCGTGCTTTATTATTTGGCTGCTCTGCTTTCCTTTGGCTGCATCACGAATGCACGTTCTGCTGAGCTCTCTTTTCCTAGAATTAAAGATGTACAAATATTTGCACAGGTTTCAACAAAGGAGTCTTAGAGACTGAAATTTGCTAATTAAACTTTGTGTTTTTATTTTTTAACTGCGAGTAAATATAATGTCAAGAACAATCAATCCACGAGGAGATTTGGTCAGAGAAATTACAGTCGGGAACAGCACACTCTAAGGAAGTTGCAATGGCCTACGTTTTCTTCTGATCCATGGCAATACGAGTTACTCACGATCTGATCCTGCTTATCATAATTGGGGTATTGTTTCTAGAGCTTTCTAACGCATTGGTTCCCAAACTTTGTCGGTCCACGGTATCCTTAGTGTACCAGAACATTTTCCAAGGCACTCCAAATCAGAAAATAAACCCACTTAAGAGCTGCAGTTGGAAGGAAGACTACTGCCTGGTGAGGCACAACATAACTGACCAGACATGTTAGTCAGGATCAGGCAAAATATACGGACCAAGACAATCACCTCACCTTCAACGCAGCCTTTCCTGGAAACGGACTGTTCTTCTTGGCAGTCTGGCTAGTGCGGTGGGGGATCGACATGATCTCCGTAGTAGTGAGCGACACGCAGATGAGGTCAAGCGTAGAACAACCGCCTTGAGAACCCCGGTCCACTTTCATCAGCACGCTCGGAATGTAAGGAAAGCTACTGCAACCCGCAACCTAAGGTCTTTTTTCAGGGCGCACAAAAGAGTAAACTTGCTCATTGAAGGCATTACCAGCAACAGCAACAGCAGCAGCGGCGACTGCGACTGCGACGACGGCGACGGCGGAGGAGGCGGCGGCAGCAACAGCACCAACAACAACAGCAGCAACGACAACAGCAACAACGACAACAGCCACAACAACAACAACAACAACATCTGCAGTGCGCAGATGATGAAAATAGTGTTATATTTCGTGGTACTCCTATAAACCAGCACCGTCCACCCTGAGTACTGCGGCACACAGTTTGAGAGCCATTGTTCTTACAAATTCTGTTCTGTTCTGTTAAGAATCGACATGATTACCCTCCGGGCAAATCCATAGGTGTCTAGTGCCTATCAGAAAACGACGAAGGGTGTAGATGCTGATTTGGTTCCTGTAGCTCGCTGGTTCTACACACTTTTGCTAAGTTTCTCAGTCGATCTTCTCTGCGTATGGTTTCAAAATCTTGCAATCAATTTTTTTTTCGTTTGCATTATTTCTCTATTCTCCAAGGCGGTGTGCGTTGCATTATGTTTTTATTTTGCGCCTGCTGGCCCTGTGCACCCAACTTCGGCATGGATTTCGCGTAAGGGACTGCTTCCTCCTATATTTCCTAAGGGGTTGGTTCCCAGGGGTAAAAGCCGGGGCTGTGATGGGGAGCGAATCCAACACCTTTGAGTTGTGAGCCGTGACACTTAACCACTAGCCCATGATGTCCCAAAATCCTGCAATCTGTGCATCGTTGGCTCATCAACTGCAGTGTCTTCATACAAAAGGTGCTCGTTGATCAACTTGTAAATATCATTCTCTGTCTATTGGCAATGTCTCTTCTAGGGGTGCCTCTGAGGCCAGGATGTCAGCTCTTTCATTCCCGGAAAGGGGACTCAGTGGTCTCGAGGTAAGGTGTCCGTCTCGGGTGGTGGACTCAGTGGTCTCGAGGTAAGGTGTCCGTCTCGGGTGGTGGACTCAGTGGTCTCGAGGCAAAGTGTCCGTCTCGGGTAGTGGACTCAGTGGTCTCGAGGCAAGGTGTCCGTCTCGGGTGGTGGACTCAGGGGTCTCGAAGCAATGTGTCCGCCTCTGGTAGTGGAGGTCAAGGGTTCGAATCACTGTGGAGACCGGGATTTATTTCATGCTGATCTTCTGATAAAAATTCATTTATCTCTAATTAGTGAGATCGGACTCCCGTGTTCAGTGTCGAGCAGGTTAAAAACTCCTTTGCAGTTGGAAATCGAAAAGAGTAGGATTAACGGCCGCAGCTCCACACAATTCAAAATGGAAGTTTAAAATGTACACAAGTTATTCGTACCTTTCCCTAGGTGATTTATTAAGAGCAGCTATAGATGGCGCCTAACAGGTTGTGGATCTACTTAGCTCTAGTATTTGAGACTATTAAGATGCATTCGCACATCGGTTATACCACCTTCCAAGAAACTGGCTGTATACAGACTCTGCAGAGTTTGAAGACGTTAAGTTAAATCCCACCATGGATAAGACAGTATTACATCAAATATAGGTGAACCAAATCATCAAATGGATAACCCAAGTACATCGAGGCCTCTGTTTCCACTATGCACTCATGTCACAGCCCTGATACCCTGCATCTTTCTAAATGTTTGTTTTTTTGGGTGCTGAACTGTGTACATGGCGGGGTATACTTATACATTAGTTATAGAGTATTCTACCCACTAGGAGTTTAAAAAAAATACTGAACAATACAACAATACATGCGGTGATTGGACACCACTTCTAAAGGTAATAGTGGAGAGACTTCATAACTAATGACGTAGAACGCAGGAAGAGGAAGCAATACTAATCGATGACTTATAAGCAGAACTCCAAAGGCAAGTCAAAACAGGAATTGGTAGATGGCACGTTTCAGTGATGCGATGAGGTCCAAGCAGAACTAAAATGATTTTGCCGATCAAATTAAATAATTAATCAATCGGCATATTTGCAGCCATCTATGGAGCATATGTCTTCAGCTAATACACGTTGAGTAATCAAATGGTAACATGCCCATATATGTTGCTGTTTTACGGCTTTAGATTTTCAGCAGGGTGTGTAGCCAGCCCCATGCCTAATCCTCCTAAATAACCTTTGACGACTTTCCATAGACACATATTGACACACATAGACACATTATATACACTTCTTTCGGTGATGAAGTGTTAGAGACGTTTCTGTACCGAACCTCAGGCTTTATATATGGCCAATTCCCTTCCTCGTTGCTTTTTATAGCCTAGCAGCAAGTCAGGAACATATTTAAATCTGGGCCGCTGGAGCGTCTCGCTAAAGGTAATCAATCAGAACCCTCACCCTTTACTACGAGAAGTGATAGTTTTGATACTGGGCCAATCATACACTAATTGCCAAAGATTGTGCATTCAAAGTTACAGAAACGCATTACAATAATTTATCAAAAATAATTTTGATTACTAGGAGGTCTTCATTTTCTTTGACGTTCATGCTCAGATGGTTAGGGTGCATGAACAAATGAAACTGTACATAGGAAACACAAACATATTAGCTCTCCCTGCAATGTGTTACACCGCAGAAACTTGGTCACTTACAAAATAAACTTTGAGTTACTCGTCTTTCTCGAGAGGCGTGTGACCGGACTTCGGCTCTACAACCAACGTTTGATAGGTCTTCACAACACCGACGCAAGGCAAATGTTATTAGTGAAGGATGCAGTTACCCACACAGGCAAAGTACAGCGTTGCTGGTCTAGTAATATTCTTCGGCAAACTGATGACGGTTGGAGCACAGAGACAGCTTGTCTGGTATCCAGGAGACAGAAGACGATCACGGGGAAGACCACCTACGCGCTAGGCCGACTCCTTCGAACTCAGAAGCAGCACCTGCGCCGCTACAGCCGAGAAACTTATCACCCACTGGCTGATCGCAGCCCAGAACAGAAGATAATGGGAGCGAAGTTGGAACTCAGAGATGTGTAGCCCCCTCTGAGGAATGGGTCGTCCAGGGCTCAGATATATGTAGCCGCCTCTGAGGAATGGATCGTCCAGAAATCCAGTAGTGAGGGAAGCGATTGTGGTCTGGTTAAGAGATTAGGGCCCGTATAGCGAAGGCAAAGCCGGTCACCAAAACAGAAAAACGAGGTTGATAAAAATGTATGCAATGAGCTGAAGGGATGAAAGATGTACGCTGGGAAAAAAGATTATTTGAAACAAGTTGATTTTATGAAAAAGAAGATCAAGGTTGATGCAAATGTAACAATCAAACTGAAGGAACAAAAGATCGAGGCTGACAAACATGGATGTATCAAATTATATTAATTAAAAGAAATAAAGACAAACATGGACATGTAAAAGAGAATTTACTGAAAGAAATAAAGATTGATACAGACAAACATGGACATATGAAACTGAATGAAATGAAATAAATAAAGATTGATACAGACAAATATGGACACGTGAAAGAGAATGAACTGAAAGAAAAAAAGATTGATACAGACAAACATGGACATTTGAAAGAGAATGAACTGAAAGAAATAAAGATTGATACAGACAAATATGGACATGTGAAAGATAATTAACTGAAAGAAATAAAGATTCATGCAGACAAACGTTGACAAATGAAACAATATGTACTGAAGGGACAAGCGATAGAGACATATTAAAGATGAACAAATCAAACGGCATAAATTGAAATAAGGAAATACTGAGGTTAGAATGTTAATTCCAAATACACCACTTCTTCTTCTTCTTCTTCTTCTTCGTACGCTGTCAGACGTCAACTTGAATTTGTTCGAAGAAAGCAGCTGTCATCCTGAGGCTGTCGACACTGCCATAGAGCTTGCCTAGTGTTGCCACTGGTGATGGCCACATGTGCTTTCTCTGGTCCTCGTATGTTGGGAAATTTTGCAGCAGACGTTCAGCGGTCATTTTCCCTGTACCACAGGTGCATTCGTCAGTGCCACCTATCTTCAGTTTATTGAATAGGTGGTACCTCAGTCTGTTGTGACCCAAAGACCACGACCTGCTCTCTTCTGTTCAACTGGTAATATGCATCGTTTTTTGTGTAGCCAGTATGCCCTGTTTCCCATTTGGCCATGTATCTGGCGCTAATAAACCTTTTGTATTCTTCGTAGGTCACACTAGAATCTGGTTGTGGTAGTCTTGCACCTTCTTTTGCCAGTCTGTCTGCCTCCTCGTTGCCTTGGATGTTACAGTGGGATGGAACCCACTGTAGCACTACTCTTTTTGGTGCGGATTCCTGGCAAAGTTGACAGAATACTGCAGACGATAAACAAACGTTTTCACAGAGAACAATATTGGACGGTCAGAAGGAAATGGGAAATGTGGAAGTCAATCACAGTACATCTAATACATGACTTTATAAGATGGACACGGCACGACTACAGAGAGCAACGAATCAATATAATTATACATGCCCTTGACTGGAGCCCACAGAATAGCCTCTATGGTATCTCTATGAAAACGTGGAAAACATCAGAATACAACTCATACAACAAATGGAACTTCAAGGGTTAAAATATGAACAAGGGAAAACAGAACACCTTTCGGTTGGTTAGAGAATACGTTAAATTTGACCACTGTAACATTCCAAGCAAATTGTAAAAAGAGACTAAAGAAGGTTGTGTTTGTGCTTATCAACGTCTTCATGTAATGCACGCTGTTAAGAAAACGCCAACTGGAAAATCACACAGAAGTGTATTGGCAAATGCTTCTGTGCATGTGGAGCAAAGTGGAGACAAGAGAAGAAAACAGAAAAACGATGCAAGGAATAGTTGCGGCCCTTGTTTACAAACAAACTACCAATAATAATATACATAACTGTGCTCTGTGCGGCTGGCTCTGGAAGAGACACTTCTCCAACGATTCAACACTTCGCTCAAAGTTGGGGAGAGGAGATTACGTCCGGTCAGGAGGGAGAGCCACTGTAACCATCCACCAAAGAATATTTAACTCAAGTACAAATGACGTCAGCAACAATACTTCAAGTTGAGCTGAACTAAAGATGAACTCAAACCAACGAGCCAATTCTTCACCGGAACTAGAGACGAAGTCAAATAAACGAGCCAATTCATCACCGGAACTAAAGATGGACTCAAACCAACGAGCCAGTTCTTCACCGGAACTAAAGATGAACTCAAACCAACGAGGCAATTCTTCCCCAGAACTAGAGATGAACTCAAATAAACGAGCCAAATCATCACTGGAACTAAAGATGAACTCAAACCAACCAGCCAATTCATCACCAGAACTAAAGACGAATTCAAACCAACGAGCCGGGATCAAGATGCTGAGCAGCGCATGAGCTACAGTGGTCAGCGACCCATAGCTGACTGTTAGCGTCAGCGCCAGCGAACCAGAGCTGCCAAGATCCTTCTACACCTCCACGCGGTGATCCTGGATAACAGGCTGCAATAGAGCAGACTGGCTAAGGAGAAGGGATCGAAGAGGGAATGCTAATCCGTAACTATAAAAATGCTTACTGAAGTCGGACGTGTTGGACCGAAAGGTTTAAATATCGCAGCCAAGCTGTAAACTACGACACAACGCATTCCGTTCTCTGGATTACATTCTTCTACTTAGGCCCGTGTCAGGGTTTGGTAGCGGAAGATTGAGAACGAACGAAGCCAAGCCAAGCCAAACCAACGGGCCAATTATTCACCGGAACTCTTCGGACGGTGTAATCTTCCATGCGAACATCAGAAAAAAATGACACAGGGATAAAATATGGTCTATTCTTGTCATTTAGCAGAACGACATCACTACACTGTGGGTAGACTAATAGGTATTTTTTTAAACGGTAATGTAATTGCCTTCGCTGATAGAGAAAACACTGCATGCACTGATCCGCATCCAATGTGAGCTGGACTGGCCAGTTTCCTTGCTGTTTTTACCTTCCATAATTCATTCGTCAGGTACCAATTTACAGTTTGGTCGCCCGGAGAAGCATTCGGACCAGGCACGATACACGGCTAAAATCCAGGGCTAATAAGTCGACTCACCGTCGAGTAGGCCTCACGCTTATTTGTAAGCATATGACGACAAGTAGACATGCTGCCCCTTCTGTTTACACCCACCCCAGACCCGTCACTAACAAGTCCCTTCCTCTTCGTTATACGTTCGATAACAAATTCCTATATTCTCGCCACTGCCATTTATCGATTTCCACCTCATCGTATAAAGGCGATCTTTGAGTGAAAACGCACGTGGGATGGATAGCATAAAGGGGAGTGGGAAGGTCGAAGAAATATTATAACATACTCATAATTATCCTGTGCCATGCCGACTGGCGTACGTGATCGTGAATCTCCATATCTCTACATCACTAGTGCTACTTACTTATCATTTCTGTTCTATGAATTTCTTTCATACTACGAGGCTCGTTCAAATGAAACTAGACCAAACTGCAACAAGTGAACATACGTACGATACGCATGATGACGTCACTTCGGGTGCAAACAGCACATACCGACCGTCAAGTTTGCAAAATTTCATTATTCTCCGACTCATACTTTCCTCAGCAGAACGGCAAAAACATGACGGGTGTAATACGGAATCCGTCCAGAGTTGATCAGCGAGCGGTGATTCGGTTTCTAACAGCTGAAGGATGTCGACCAGTTGATATTCATAGCAGAATGTAAGGTCCGTCAAAGGTCCACCCGAATTGTCGCATCAATTTTGGCGATGGCATCTTCTGACTGGTCAACGATGTTTAAAGAAGGACAGAAGTTAACGAAAGATCTTCCGAGACCAATTCAGCCGCTTATTGTTGCGTTAACTCGCGTCCCAGTTTAAACATCGTTGTTCCGTTCTTCATTATTGTCTTCGACACACTTTTGTCATCATACACTGCTTGCATTCTGCGATGAATGTCAACTGGTCGACATCATTCAGTTGTTAAAAACCGAATCACCGGTCGGTGATCAACTCTGGACGGATTCCGTATCACATCCGCCATGTTTTCAACGGTCTGCTAAGGCAACTATGAGTCGGATGATAATGAAATTTTGCAAACTTGACGGTCGGTATGTGCTGTTTACAGCGAGAAGTGACGTTATCATGCGTATCGTATGTATGTTCACTTGGTGCAGTTTGGTCCCGTTTCATTTGAACACGCCTCTATATTTTTAATTCCTCAAGATTGTTCTTTTGTTGTCGTACTCTGTTCCTTTTCTCGGCAATTTTGCCTGCTGCTTAGCGTCTGCTGCAACCCAGTTCTTCGTATAGTCGGTTACTTAGTTTTCTTTCCACTTGTGCCGTTGAGCGACGTGGGGAGCTTAAGTCGTCTATCCTGCGCCAAGTGCGTTGCATCGGTCAATGTGAGCTCGTGTCTCTGCACAATCACTCTAAAGGCATCTATCCACCTGCCTCGCGGCCGCCCCCTTGCCCTGTAGCCAGATCTGTCAGCGTTGTAAGCCAGCAGTAGAAGCTGATGTGGGTGCCTTCTCATGAGATGACCAAACTAAACCTATTTTCTGCACGGAAATGTATTCAGCACAAGACTAAGTGCCGACCATACTTCGAATGTCGATGTTCCGCATTCTGTCTATTCTGGTAACACCGATGACCTTCCTTCTTCGAATGTCACTCGAAAACAAACAACATGATAGTGTTGTTGTGATGTGTGTAACAAGTTCTACTATTGGCATTTAAGTCTAACAGACATCTGAATCTCAAAATCCTGGTATTCAATCAGGCGCGTGTGTCCGATGCGAGGTAGCCAAATGTTGAGTAAACTCATTTCGCTCTTTCGCCTTGGTGTACCGTTAAGAGCCCATGACTCCATTATGCCCTCTCTCCACCTTATCCTCGGTCATCCGCGAGGGCGGCACAAGTTTTACGGCTACCAGGGCGTCTACATGTCCATCTGCTATCCGGCATGCGCCCCACGTGGCCGACCCATCTGTATTTTTGCAACAGTGGGATTTCTTTGATGTCAGAGAAAGAATTTCGACGTCTGATCTCTGCGTTGCAGATTTGGTCTTGAATGAAAATCTTTAATGTCCCTGGCTCCATCGCTCGTTGTGCAACCCGTAGTCTATCTGCAACTGCTTTCCGTAGGTACCACACATCGCACATCTGCATATATATTTTTTGCTGCCCATGGCATTCTTGATATTCTACTGTAAAGCCATAACCGTGTTTTTTCTGGTGATCTTTTTTGTTTGTTTAGTGATTCTCCACGTATACTTGTGTCTTAATTCACCCCAAGCAGAGTTCCTTGGGTTCCCATAGTACGCAACGGACATTCCATTTCGGATTGAGGAGAGTACAGGTCGGTATAGATTTATTTTAAATAAATAAGTATTCATAGGCGTCTCAGTCTTTGCAGATAAAATGCGTGGCACCCTGTGAGTAGCCTTTTAGGGCGCAAACCTTGGAGCTGAATATGGAGACCCGGGGCTGCCCAAACTGCAGGATCCCCCTCTCGGCCTCACTGCTATAATCCAAAGAAAATACAAAGCGTGACAATTTGACATCAGCTCAGCTGCAGGAGCTGCCGGAATGACTTCGCAATTTTGAAACCATCCACCTTAGCTGCTATCACTCTGGATTTTCTGTCTGGGTTTACTCCGTAGCCGTACAATCTCCCGAGTTTTTCACGAGGCAGTGGAGTCGTTGCCCGTAGATGCTAGTTACTCGAGACATCCAACGATACTCTCATCGTCCAGAGACTAGCCAGCACTCTCTGAGAGAAATGGGTTTAAAATCAGTTCCACCCTTTCCTAGGCGAACTGCCTGAATAGACTAAAGAGCTTCGTCTACCCGGGTTTAGAGTCAGAGTTTACCTTCTCTTAGATTGGCTGCCAACAAAGGCTAATGAGCCCAATCTGCCTGCACAGCAAGCTCTGTAAGAAACAGGGGCCCATCATGAAGGTGCTGCTGGGGACACAATCATTTAGGAGACGCCGTTGGTGACATGGAAACTCCTCAACGGCAAGCCGAACAGCGGCGATCTCTACACCTGGAAAGGGGAGACTATATCAGACGCTTCACTTTCCTTTAACGAGTCCAGCCCAAACCTCGCTACCACCCTCAATAAATAAATAAGTAAAGATTTATTTAAAGATAGAAGTGTAGAAAAGATGGTTATATTTAGTTTTGTGAAGGGTCAAGGTTATGGTAAAAGTTAGGGTTAAATAACATGGTTATTAGATCGTCTGACAGCGTAGATAATACAATTCTGCTGTAGAAACTGGATTCTACTCTCCTTGCCGATCAAGGTTGAGATTAAAGAAATTCATTGTAACGGCAACAGGAAAAAGCGGAAACAGACATTGTCATCTATTTTCGCAGACTATTTGGCAAAAACGTGTACTATTCTGTGACTTTACTACCTCAAATTCGGTGTTAAAATATATATATATATTTCGTTTGTTTGGGGTGAATTAAGACGCGAGTACCTTGTCCTTGATTCACTTCAATAGCACATAACTTGTTCTATATTTATATAGAGTAAAGATCACACACCCATTAACGTATATCTATTTCATTTTCAAGAAGTAGGTCATTGCCCGGGCTGTTCTATAATTAGCCATCCTCAAATAGCGGACCTCGCTTTCTGCAAATACGAAAATGTTTTTGTAAGTTAAAAATGTTTGACAAAGCAGGCCCTTTTCAACCACAGAGCCCTTTAGGTAATATAAGAGCGTGTCTGCCATCTTGATGGCGTGGTAAGCGGCCTGAGATGTCCTGGTGATAGCAACATGGAACCTCGGGTCCCTAATTAGAAAAAAAGGACAATGAGCATAGCCCTTTTATGCATGTCGGAAAAGGTCTTTTAACAGAGTTGTGCATGCGGCTAGCAACCTCGTCGTGTAAAACTAATTGTTACAGAAAGCCCTACTGCAAAAACACAACAAATGCTTTAGTGTATGCTTTATAAAGCAGACCAACTTTAGTGGTGGTCCTGTCCTCCGATTGGAGTGAAATAAGAACAAGGTTATGAATAGCTGAATTTGATTGTATTGTAGTGTCAGAAGCGTAGCACAGTTTTAATCAAAGAAAATAAAACTTACAAACAGAACAAGAAAAGACAAAAATAATGACCCCAAAATACATTGTTTAACAACCAAATACGCCCGCAAAAAATGGCTCAAAGCACCAGCACGTTATTCGCATCTGATTTATAGTTTTCTGGCCAATACATCTCTGGTTTGCCATGCTCGCTATTCTCCCGATGTGGCTCTTTGCGAATTTTGGCCGTTCGTTCCACGCGCTGAAAATTCCCCTAAAAGAGACCTGATTTGAGTCACGATAAGACATTATACGAAATGCCACGACCCAGATGTACTCCATTCCCAAAGAGGTGTTCCTGAAATGCTTCCAACAATGGCGGGACAGCTGGGAGAAGTGTGTGGAGACCCACAGAGAGTACTTTGAAGGGGATTAGTGGTTCAAGCCTCCAGGAGAGTAATTGTACTGTTACGGCCCTTAGGTCGGATACTTGGTTAACACACCTCGTACACATCAGAGGCGTAAATAATATAACCTTCTTTATTGTATGTCGTAAGAGAGGACTACAGGAAGTTGTACATAAGCTGGCAACTTGCCCAGGAAAAAACTACTCCTTTTTTTTTTCTTTTTCCGTTCGCCTTATTTATCTATTCCTCAGGGCGGTGTGCGTTGCATTGAGATTTTTATTTTGCGCCTGTCGGCCCAGTGCATCCGAATCCAGCATGACTTTTTTATGTAAGGGTCTGCTTCCTCCTGCATTTTCTAAGGGTTTGCTTCTCAGGGTAACGGCCGGTGCTGTGATAGGGATTGAACCCAGCCCCTTTGGTTGTAAGCCGTGCCACGTTACTACTAGCCCACGCCGTCCGCTATTGCTTTAAAACCGTAAGACTAGAAATGGAATTAGGATTTCCTAAAAGCTGGTTGGGGGATCCAAACGCAGTGTTGGGGCCTATCCTTCAAGAAATGGAGAGAATCTTCTCTTCTTCTGTAATATTGTCCTTGTCATACGACGTCGCAGAGAGGTGGGATGAGTAGATTTCTTGTTATCGCCAAATGGGAGGCTTGCGCTGTTGTTAGGTGTAACTTCCTGAGATTGTCAAATACACCCTCGATCCTTCAACATCGAAGTCTGCCGCTTGCTCGTAGACCGGAAATATGCATATGATTTGCTCTTGCTACAGACTTGTCATAATGCATTCTGACAAAATTACCAAACCACTAGATTTGTTGTGCTTCAAACCGGGGTTGTCCTCACTATCTGCCTTAGTGTGATGTTGCGGATTCGGTCACGGATTGTCTTTCATGCTCCATTTCTCATACATCATATCTCGCAGCTCTAGTTAGAATGGACATAATGTAGAAGTTAATTTAATACCCATTTACAGCTAGATATACATGATCGTGTTGCTTGCTATCGGGGTACAAACCCGGAATCTTTACTTAAGAATCAAGCACTCTAATAACTCACCATGAAACTACCGTATACTTTATACATGGGCTAGCAATCTGTTGCTGTCTCATCTACTTGGCTTGAACATTCGCATTTCTGTTTTCCCTACACAAGTAATCGATATAACAGATGACAAAGTTGTGTTTCTGGGCCTGATCGTTTTATGTTGTTTATGCGAAGCAGTTTTAGATGAAAGAATCATAACTGTTTAGCCAAGAGCTTTGAGAACATTTGATTGGTTGGTTGGTTTCTAATGTCCACAATGGGTTGGTAACCATTCTGTACACTCTGAAAAGGACGGAACTTGTGGCAGATTGCACTAGCTTTCCTAACATCCCGAGTGTGATGATGAAGTCGTCGGGGTCCTCCAGGCGGTTGTGCAATGCTTGGCTTCATCTGCGTATCATTCACTATTACGGGGATCACGCAGAACCTCACCTTGTTAGCCGGACTGTTGTTCTCGACAATAGCCAGTTTCCAGGACGACCAACCCTGGGGGTCAGACGAGGATCTTAGCCAGTATATATCTCCTGATTCTGGCTAACATTGTTTGTTCAGTGTGTTTTGTCTGACCAGATTCTAGCCTCATCGTCCCTACATAAGGTTAAATAAGTGTTTTGTTGTGTTCCTAAGAATCGACTTCACTGCACTCCAGGCATACCAATAGGTGTTCAGTCTTCCCCAGTAGATGGATAAGGGTGTGGAAACTGGTGGTTTCTGCAGATCATTGGTTGTACGCACTTCTGATTCGTCCAATCTTGCACCCCATTCTGCTTGAACCTAAATCAATTAAAAAGATCTGCCATTTGTAATTTGCTGATTCATCTATCGCGGTGTCAAAAAGTCATATGTCCATATCAAGTATAACCGTAATTGATGCTTTTGAAGCCAGGCTGACAGCTCTTTCGTTGCTCTGAACCCCCAGCATGAGCAGGACAGTAGATCCACACCAGCCCCTGCAGGCTTGATGTCTCTATAGCTGCCATCAATTCATGTCTTAGCCAGCCTTTCCGTATCTTCTGAAGAAAAGATTGAAAGCCTGACGCAATGACCGTCCCTGTCAAAAAGCATCCAGATAACCATCTCACATCGGCAGTTACTGCTTCCATCTGCAAGTATATGTGTGTAATGTGTGCTAACAATGCACTCATCCATGAAGTGCAGAAGAGTTGCATGATAATATAATCTCCGGTGTGCCTTCTACCCCAGCATCGCATCTTTAGCACCTCTTCCCTGGGTGAATGAACCTATCGTCCCTGTCTCAACTTTCTATATGAATAGTTTTTTAGCGGGAAAAAAGACGCACACGGCCAAACTCAAAAGTCTCCAGTGTAATCTGTCACTCTCTGTAGTTCTTGCATGCTATCTAGTTTCATGCTTTACCCTCTCTGTAGTTCTTGCATGCTACCTAGTTTCATGCTTGTACCCTCTCTGTAGTTCTTGTATGCTATCTAGTTTCATGCTTGTACCCTCTCTGTAGTTCTTGTATGCTACCTAGTTTCATGCTTGTACCCTCTCTGTAGTTCTTGTATGCTATCTAGTTTCATGCTTGTACCCTCTCTGTAGTTCTTGTATGCTATCTAGTTTCATGCTTGTACCCTCTCTGTAGTTCTTGTATGCTATCTAGTTTCATGCTTGTACCCTCTCTGTAGTTCTTGTATGCTATCTAGTTTCATGCTTGTACCCTCTCTGTAGTTCTTGTATGCTATCTAGTTTCATGCTTGTACCCTCTCTGTAGTTCTTGCATGCTACCTAGTTTCATGCTTTACTCTCTCTGTAGTTCTTGCATGCTACCTAGTTTCATGCTTTACCCTCTCTGTAGTTCTTGCATGCTACCTAGTTTCATGCTTGTACCCTCTCTGTAGTTCTTGCATGCTACCTAGTTTCATGCTTGTACCCTCTCTGTAGTTCTTGCATGCTATCTAGTTTCATGCTTGTACCCTCTCTGTAGTTCTTGCATGCTATCTAGTTTCATGCTTGTACCCTCTCTGTAGTTCTTGCATGCTATCTAGTTTCATGCTTGTACCCTCTCTGTAGTTCTTGCATGCTATCTAGTTTCATGCTTGTACCCTCTCTGTAGTTCTTGCATGCTATCTAGTTTCATGCTTTACCCTCTCTGTAGTTCTTGCATGCTATCTAGTTTCATGCTTTACCCTCTCTGTAGTTCTTGCATGCTACCTAGTTTCATGCTTGTACCCTCTCTGTAGTTCTTGCATGCTACCTAGTTTCATGCTTTACCCTCTCTGTAGTTCTTGCATGCTACCTAGTTTCATGCTTGTACCCTCTCTGTAGTTCTTGCATGCTATCTAGTTTCATGCTTTACCCTCTCTGTAGTTCTTGCATGCTATCTAGTTTCATGCTTGTACCCTCTCTGTAGTTCTTGCACGCTATCTAGTTTCATGCTTGTACCCTCTCTGTAGTTCTTGCATGCTATCTAGTTTCATGCTTGTACCCTCTCTGTAGTTCTTGCATGCTATCTAGTTTCATGCTTGTACCCTCTCTGTAGTTCTTGCATGCTATCTAGTTTCATGCTTGTACCCTCTCTGTAGTTCTTGCATGCTATCTAGTTTCATGCTTGTACCCTCTCTGTAGTTCTTGCATGCTATCTAGTTTCATGCTTGTACCCTCTCTGTAGTTCTTGCATGCTACCTAGTTTCATGCTTGTACCCTCTCTGTAGTTCTTGCATGCTATCTAGTTTCATGCTTTACCCTCTCTGTAGTTCTTGCATGCTATCTAGTTTCATGCTTGTACCCTCTCTGTAGTTCTTGCATGCTATCTAGTTTCATGCTTGTACCCTCTCTGTAGTTCTTGCATGCTATCTAGTTTCATGCTTGTACCCTCTCTGTAGTTCTTGCATGCTACCTAGTTTCATGCTTGTACCCTCTCTGTAGTTCTTGCATGCTATCTAGTTTCATGCTTGTACCCTCTCTGTAGTTCTTGCATGCTATCTAGTTTCATGCTTGTACCCTCTCTGTAGTTCTTGCATGCTA
Source organism: Ariolimax columbianus (assembly GCA_036924085.1). Taxonomy (NCBI): domain Eukaryota; kingdom Metazoa; phylum Mollusca; class Gastropoda; order Stylommatophora; family Arionidae; genus Ariolimax; species Ariolimax columbianus. The sequence goes on along the minus strand of JAVGWX010000001.1, from coordinate 71,709,898 downwards.
TCTAGTTTCATGCTTGTACCCTCTCTGTAGTTCTTGCATGCTATCTAGTTTCATGCTTGTACCCTCTCTGTAGTTCTTGTATGCTACCTAGTTTCATGCTTGTACCCTCTCTGTAGTTCTTGTATGCTACCTAGTTTCATGCTTGTACCCTCTCTGTAGTTCTTGCATGCTATCTAGTTTCATGCTTGTACCCTCTCTGTAGTTCTTGCATGCTACCTAGTTTCATGCTTGTACCCTCTCTGTAGTTCTTGCATGCTACCTAGTTTCATGCTTGTACCCTCTCTGTAGTTCTTGCATGCTATCTAGTTTCATGCTTGTACCCTCTCTGTAGTTCTTGCATGCTACCTAGTTTCATGCTTGTACCCTCTCTGTAGTTCTTGCATGCTACCTAGTTTCATGCTTTACCCTCTCTGTAGTTCTTGCATGCTACCTAGTTTCATGCTTGTACCCTCTCTGTTGATTGTTCTACAAAGAATATCGCTGGTTCTTTCTAGCTACCGTTTGCCGTGTGGTTTTCACATAATCTCTTGTTAAATGAGTGTATTGTTCATCTGAAGAACGTGATGAAATTATAAACATAATTATGGTTAAACCTGGACAATGCTGCCAAGAAATTTGGGATGGAAATCAGTGCAGAGAAGAGTAAGATTATGGTGAACGGCTCAGGGGGTATTTAAAACCCGATTATGGTCAAAGGTGAACCTCTGGAAAGTGTTACGTGGTTCAAATATCTGGTAGCAGAAATGAATGGGGAGGGGTCTAGAGCGGAGATCCAGTCATGAACAGTGATGGCCATGGTCGCCCTGACCAGACTGCGAATAATCTGGAAAGACAAGAACATTAGCCTTAAATCGAAGCTGACTTTAATGTATACAATGGTCATCTCGGTATACCTCTACGCGTGTGAGACTTGGACTCTAACGGCTGCACTAGAACATAAAATTTGCGCCATGGAAATGAGATGCTTGCGAAGAATTCTTGGCATTTCATATCTGGATCGCGTTACAAACGAGAGTGTTTTTGAAATTGTTTATGATGGAGTTAGGCCAGTATACAAACCTACTGAATATAGCGAATACACGAATATTAACATGGTATGGAAGTATATCACGATCGGTGGGGCTGACCAAGACCGCCCTGCAAGGCACTGTGCCTGAGAAGCGTGGGAGAGGGAGACCAAAAAAGAGATGAGAGGACAATATAAAAGAGTAGACGGGAAGATTTATAGCTGAAACTAATACCCTGGCGAAAATTCGAGACATATTGCGTGAACTGGTTCGACAATCTGCAATAACGGTGCCTAGACGACCTTCTAGTTTACGGGACTGATTATGATGATGATGATTGTTGGACTGTTGTCGTAATTGCTCGTTATTCAGGACCTTTCCCCAGCCAAAGCCCAGTGGACGTCTAAGGCTCCTATTTTCAAACATAATCAACCTATTTTCAAGTGTCAGTTAGCTCACCTAAATCTCATCTGCTGTCCCATCCAGGTTCCCAATAGGGATTTAAACTCCAACCTTCAGCTAAATTAATGGTAAGAATAGAATCATCGACTTGTAGATGTAGTAGGCTTGGGCATTATGGAGCTGCCAAGGTCTTCTTTTTCCTTGTCTTCTTCTTCTACTTCTTTTTCTTCTTTTCTTTGTCTTCTTCGTTGCGCCTTCTTCTTAGTCCTCTTCTTATTTTTCTTCTTCCTCGTCGTCTTCTTCTTCTCTACCTTTTTCTTATTCTTGTTCTTCTTCCTATTCTTCTTTTTCCACTTCTTCGTTTTTCCTGTAAAGACTTTTTGTTACATTCATCTACATTTTTCAGCAAATCTGCTCCTTTCTGTTCGACGCATCCAGTTTCAGGACGCCATATTTTTTAGGAATAGATTGTCTATTCCCCTTCGGTCCTTATTCTCTTAGCCAGGCTGCACGGGTGCAGTCTGTTTCCAGGGCGCCACTTCGAATATGAATACGGTCTTGATCAACTATTGGTCGGGATGGACTAGAATTAACACAAAAACAACAGCGCATAGTAATGGCAGAAGTGTCCTTCTCATCTAAGACCCAACGTAACACAGATTATTGCGCGTCAAGTTTATATTTTCATTCGAGTTCTCAACTTGGTTTTCGTGAGGTTCGTATAACCAAGTAACCGATCAATGTCCATTTTTGAGGAGGGCACCCGTTGACGCTCTGTAAGCACACACTTCAGACCTGAATTCGAATCTGTAACTTTAGTCCAGGGTTGGCTGGCAAGACACGATGACAAACGCAAATTATATATATATATATATATATATATATATATATATATATATATATATATATATATATATATATAATATAATTCCTTGCAGCTATTCCTTCCCTAACAGTAAGTCAAGAACGCACTTACAGATAGTGTGTACTGGACGGTGCCGATAATGAGAATTGAACCGCGCACATTTGACGTGAGAAGAGAGTGTTCTACCCAGGGCCGAATTAAATGTTTCTGGTGAAGTCACCCAAAACTCCTATTACTGCTCTTGAACTCTCTTGTACAGAAACCAATATTATTACTTGCCGTTCAGTACTATTTTCTACTCGTAATAAAGCCATAAGTACGTGTTTATATTACATAGTAGTTAATCCAGCAGTGTATGCAGCAGACGCCTACCTATCAGTGTTGCAAACCTTCATTTTTGGAATTCCGATAGCCCTAGAGAAAATCCACAGGGAAATTAACAACAAATTTCCGCGCTAGGCGCTAATTTTTCTCTCAGTAAGATCGAGAAAGCTGACAGAATTAGCCGGAAACTGAGCTTCCATATTCTGCCACTTTAAACTCGGAAGATGTGAACATGTGGCATCTTTTCTTTAATCAAACCTGATAGAGTTCGCATACATATTGACATCCGATGATCTTTTTACAGGCGTTTATTTATACTTGAGATGAACGTTACGTGGACTTCTATTTCTCCAATTTTAGCCAACTTCCCCATAACCATCTGCAATTTTGTACAGATCCTGTACTAGTGCGAGCTGGTAACCTATCAAATGTTGATAGATTTTGTCCATGTTATTCGAAAGTTTGTATCGAAATAAGCAGCTATTTTAAATATTTGCTTGCATTGAAAGAAAGATTAGGCACTTAAAATCGCACTCAGACAGGCACACTCGTTCGTTGAGTTGGAAAATTACGAATCACCAGAAGCATAAATTGAGGATTACGTAGGTGAAAAAATCGACATGAAGGATGAGGATTTTCAAGTGAAAAAGTCAACAATAATATTGACCATACACAACAAATTAAAAAGTAAACAATAAATGTTGACCAAACACAACTAATTAAAAAGTCAACAATAAATGTCGACCAAAGACAACAAATTAGAAAGTCAACAATTAATGTTGACCAAAGACAACAAATTAGAAAGTCAACAATAAATGTTGACCAAAGACAACAAATTAAAAAGTCAACAATAAATGTTGACCAAAGACAACAAATTAAAAAGTCAACAATAAATGTTGACCAAAGACAACAAATGAAAAAGTCAACAATAAATGTTGACCAAACAGAACAAATTAAAAAGTCAACAATAAATGTTGACCAAACACAACAAATTTAAAAAAATAAAAATAACGCCAATACACCAAAACTTAGATTTTTGCGAAGAAGGAAGATTACACCATTTCTACTTGCAAAACCCTGTCGCGAGATTGGTAGCGGGAGATTGACAACGAACGCAGAAGAAGAAGGAAAGAGATGGGATTGAAGAGGGATGGCTAACTCGGTACCCAAAAATGTCATGCTGAAGTCGGATATGTCGAACCGAAAGGTGCAAACTACGCAATCAAGCTATTACCTAGGACATAACGTATTCCGTTCTCTGGACTTCATCCTGCTACTCGCAAAGCCCCTTTCAGGACTTGGGAGCGGGGGTTTGATAAAAGCGAAGAAGAGAAGAGGATGCTGGTTCCCAAAGTGCGTACTTAGTCCGCTTATGTGTTAACTCAGCAGGGGATTTTCTACTAAGTTAATCAGACGCTTTGCATGAAGTCTGGTAATAGCTTGTTGTCCTTTCTGTCGTGAGTTCTGGGACAGTTGATCAGCATATGCTGTACTGTCTCACATGAATGAATGCAAAAGAGGCAGTTGGGTTCTTGTTCAGATTATAATTTGTGTATTAATTTGTTTGGGAATCAAGACTGGTATCGAGTGAAGAATTGTGATCAAAACCTCGTTGTTGTCTTGGAAAAAAATGATATGTTACAGCAGCCTAGCCAACGAGGCGGGAATCGACAAAGTGATCACCACAGTCTTTAGCTTACCGAGGAGTCTTTTTGCATTGTACAACAGCTCTGACCCCCAAGGTACACATTTTTCAGTATACGTAGAGATGTAGAAAGAGCCATTCTAACCCGTGTCACAAAACAATTTGCTAAATAAAAAACTCAACAAGAGAATTTGCAGACAAAAACAAAAAGTGTTTGTCGAATCCAGTGTGTTTCTTTCTTCATAAACTGACAGATTACACTCTGCTCCTTGCGTTGTAATTTATCGATTTGGGATTTTTTTACTTGCGGGATACTCTACTTTTGACAGGTCATGCCGACAAATTTTACATCCAGTTTACTATTTTTATTGAAGTTATTTTTGAGTATTTATTTTGTTTCCTGTATGTTGGTAGGATTGTTTATTTGGTTCCTCCTTATTGTTTCGCTCAAATAATAATGTAAGACCATCCGTGTAGTTGACTTTCTTAAAAGTAATATTATATCAAAACTTGAAGGTCTTAACTTCTTTGCGGGTATAGAAGATTCAGCAGAGTCTGCATACAACCAGTTTTTCTTGTTAACTTAATCTAAAAATAACCATAAGCATCCAATCTATTTTTTAATGCATTATTTGACCCTGCCCCAATTATTTCATGTGGCAATGCATTCCGACTAAACATATATTTCCTAATATTAAATGTGGTCCTTTCTTTAATTAATTTGTAGATGTACCCTCTTGTTATTGAAGCCAGTTGTATTTTTTTTTTAAACATGCTATAATCTAATTTATATTTTCCCTTGATTATCTTATAAACATGTATTAAACCACCTCCAATTCTACTTTTATCTAGGCACCGCTGGCCGGTATTGTGTTCCTTTTTTGCGTCTGTCCTCATTACTGTAATTCCGAAAGCCCACTATCAGTATTGTCAATGGGATCAAGATGCTGAGCAGCGCATGAGTTGCAGTGATCAGAGACCCATAGCTGACTGCTAGCGTCAGGGCCAGCGAAACAGAGCTGCCAAGACCCTTCTACACCTCCACGCGGTGATCCTGGATAACAGGCTGCAGCAGGGCAGACTGGCTAAAGAGAAGGGGTCAAAGAGGGAATGCTAACCCGGTACTCAAAAAATGCTTGCTGAAGTCGGATGTGTTGGACCGAAAGGTTTAAATATCGCAGCCAAGCTGTAAACTACGACACAACGCATTCCGTTCTCTGGACTACATTCTGCTACTTACCCTTTCAGGGTTTGGTAGTGGGAGATTGAGAACGAATGAAGACGAAGAAGAAGAAGTAGTATTGTCAATAATTTAAAAAAAAATCCTATCCAGCATGTTAATATCCCCTCTACGATATGGACTCCACACCTGAACACAGTACCCGAATCTCGGTCTTACTAATTCTTTGTACAGTTTAACTGTCACTTCTTTTCTCCTATATTAATTTGTCTTTTTATCATACCTGACATTCAATTTGCATTTTTCACTACTACCTGAACTTGCTCACTCCCGTGACCTCTGTGCTCTATTACAACCCCTAGATCCCTTTTTCTTTTCTTTCTTAATATTGTTCTCTCACATCCTGTATTTATGTTCCATATTGAATTTTTCAATGTAAATAACTGTACATATATTTACATGAAACTTCATCTGCCAGCTCTCCTACCATTCTTTAATTTCATCTAAATCTCACCTCAATGTACACCTCTCTTTTAGATAGATACCTATGCATAGTTTTGTGTCATCCGCGAATTTTGCAATCATGGATCGGATGTCGTTATCCAAATCATTTATATATATCAAGAACAAAGTTGGTCCCAAAACCGAGAACTTTGACACTCCATTTTCAATCTCGCATCACTGAGAATACTCACTGTTTATGTAAACTCTCTGCCTTCGTCCCGTTAACCAATGTTATACCCTTTTGGCAACTTCGCCATCTATTCTATGTGATTTTAAGTTCCTAAACAATCTTTGATGAGGTACACAATCAAAGGCCTTTGCAGAATCTATATAAATAATATCCACTAGCTCCTTTCCATCTATCATTTTGGTAACCTCTTCCATGAATTATAATAGATTTGTTAAGCACGATTTCCCTTTAATAAACCCATGCTAACTATTCCTGATTGGATTAAATTTGTTCAAGTGCATTACCATGTTTTCTTTGGTTACTGACGTTAAATTGTCGTCCTGCGGTGTTTCTGGTGCACTTAGATTTGTGCGATTGGATTGTATTTTGAAACTATTGTTTCTACATTTGCTAGTCTGTGGGATCAGGTGATTCCAAGTAAACAACGGACTAATCTATTTTGGCAGGTGTTCTTAAATTTAAATATGTACATTTAAAATGAGACTTATCGGATGTTATATATATTCAATATTATTATACGGCGCGGCAAACTTGATAGGAATATAAAGAAACAGTTGGGAAAACAACATGGGGGCCCCTCGAAATGTGATTATATACGAGGCGTGTTCAAATGAAACCGGACCAAACTGCAGCAAGTGAACATACATACGTTGCGCTTGATGACGTTACCCCTGGTGTAAACGACACCTACCAATAGTCAAGTTTGCAAAATGTCATTATCCCCCGACTCATAGTTGCCTCGGCAGACCGTTGAAAACATGACGGGTGTGATACGGAATCCGTCCAGAGTTTACCGGAGAGCGGTGATTCGGTTTCTAACAGCTGAATGAAGGATGTCGACCTGTTGACATTCATCGCAGTATGCAGGCAGTGTATAATGCCAAAAGTGTGCCCAAGATAACTGGACAACGATTTTTAAAGAAGGACGTGAGTTAACGCAGAAAGCGGCTCCTGACCTGGTCTCGGAAGATCTTCCGTTAACCCACGTCCTTCTTTAAACACAGTTGTCCAGTTCTTTGTATATTCACAAAACCGTGCTAGAATCTCAGGAATAAATATTACCTCTCACTTGTTTTTGTTCGTTGGTCAGAACATGCCCAGTGTGCTTGTGTAAGTGTTTGTCCTTGAAGTTGTTGATATTAAATCCAATAATATTCTGCACATCATCATTATCATATGCCTTGTTGGTTGGCGTTGGTGATCATGGCCTGCATCCACTTCTATCACGTTTGTAGTTTACCAACGCTGTTATTGATTGTCGCCAATGCCATTCTTTCAGGCTGTCCATCATCTTCTCTCTCTGCCTTCCTCTGTCTCTCTTTCTTGCTATCTTTCCCGTAATCACGATGTGCCCCAAGCCGCGTCTTTGCATAACATGCCCCCCAAAAAATGTCTACCTTGTTCTGATCCTTGCACTAGGTTGTCTTTGTGCCTTTTCGAGTACCGTATGATTAGTCATCTTTGTAGTAACATACAAATATATAACATCTTTCTGAAAATAACGCTGAACGAATACATTGCCGGTAAACGTATAATGCAATGAAAATGCTTTAAATCAGATGATAACTTCACAAGACGGACATATATAAAGCCTATCCCATTGCAACATCAAGGCAATAGTTAGAAGACACTAAAGGACTATTGCATCAGAACTTAGATGCGAAGAGGGAAACTCATCTGATCTGATTTCATTATCAGTTCAGTTCATCCCGTAACCCATCAGGTCGTTGAGGCACACATTAAGACATGAAAATCCCACGCCAGCTCTCTCTGTCTGTCGCCGCCTGACGTATCTCACCGTGACGAAGGCATGACCACTCAGCGATGTTGTCCACCCATCTCTTCCTTGGACGTCCTCGCTCTCTCTGTCCCGGTGCGGATCCAAAGAGTATCGAGTTGGGAATTCCGTTGGACCTCGCGACATGCCCGCACCAGGCCATCTTTCGTCTTTTGATAGTTGTGAACATATCTTCAAAAGGACCAATAGCGTCTTCAACTCTCTGACGGATGTCTACGTTCGTTACACGATCCTTTGATTATCAATGTTCGTAAATATCAGAAAACATTTAAATTATTAAATGACGTCATTTATAATGATGCTGACTGTCTCATTTCGGAAAAGACATCGAATTGTGAAAAATGAACAAAATTGATGCTAAAATTAGCTTATGACAAAGATCAATATAGTTGATGTTTATATTAGCTTATGACAAAGATAAGTAAAATTTTTGTTTATATGAGCTTATGACAAAAATAAATAAAATTGATGTTTATATTAGCTTATAACAAAGATAAATAAAATTTATGTTTATATGAGGTTATGACAAAAAATAAATGACATTTATTTTTATATTAGCTTATGACAAGGATCAACATAGTTGATGTTTATATTAGCTTATGACAAAAATAAATACAAAAATACCATTTTTGTTTATATGAGCTTATGACAAAAAATAAATAAAATGTATGTTTATATTTGCTTTTTAACGACATAAATAAAAGGCGACTAAAATAAGTTTGCTAAAAAGGCAACTAAAAGAGGTTTGCACAAAAAGCGATTAAAAGAGATTTGCACAAAAGACGACTAAAAGAGGTTTGCACAAATAGCAATCAAAAAAAGTTTGCAAAACAATTCAACTAAAAGCGTTTCCAAAAAGTCTACTAAAAGTGCTTTGCAAAAAGGGCTACTAAAAAGGGATTTCCAAAAATGCTACTAAATGGGGTTTTTGCACAAAAGGAGACTTTAATAAAATGTTTGCACAAAAAGCCTACTGAAAGGGGTTTGCATAAATGGCGACTGAAATTGCTTTACACAAAAGGAAATCGGGCTAGCAACGTCACTATGTAAAACTAACATTTACAGAACCATTACTACCACAACGTTCAAAGTACTTCAAAACAGGTTTGCAACAACGTGTGTAGCATCATTGAATGTATGCTTAGCACAGAGTTAGAACGAGAAAAGATGATGATGATGAAGAAGAAGAAGAAGAAGAAGAAGAAGAAGAAAAAGGAGAAGAAGAAGAAAAAGAAGAAGAAAAAGAAGAAGAAGAAGAAAGAAAGACGAAGAAATATGCACAAACCTTGCTCCTTCCGCACGATGGAAAATGGAATAAAATCCGGCTGCGACCATTGCAGCATGCTCGCTAGAGGCACTGTTTACAGTTGATGGCCTGCAAGCATCTACACATTCGAGGTTGTAGTCTTAGAACATTTGACACAATTACACACCACTAGGCATGGAATTGAGTGGCCTTGATTGAAGAATCACACAATAGACAGAAAAAGGCATCCCTGCTGATTCTGAAATCGATTGCTCGCCACCAAGAGTGCGATCAATCGGGACATGAGAGAGAGAGAGAGGGAGAGAGAGACAGAGAGAGTAATAACACTCTAAGCGCTGGCCTCCATATTATTGATCAACACGGTAGCGTGTGCCTGTTCGCTATCTGTTCGTTCCTCGTTGTTTCTATTTATGGCGAGAGAGTAGTGATTGAGGTATATTCATGCATTCTGGTTTATGACGAAGAGGACAGCGTTCAGTGTTTGCGACAGAATAATTGACATGATGTTTGGATCTGTAAAGGTAACCTAGTGGTCTGCCGGGGTCTTTGTGTTTGACAAAGACAAGAATAGCACCACTGTCCCACAGAGAGAATGTCGCAAGAGGCGACTAATTATGTGACATGGAATAACACCGGACATGGTTAGATGGTATGCTAGGAGCAGCATATATGGTGCCTAACAGGCTGCGGGTCTACTTTGCTCTAATGTTTGAACCTATTACGATGGACTTGCACATCGGTTACCCATCCTCCAAGAAACTGGTTGTATTCAGACTCTCAGAGTTAAGACGCTAAATAACGATACACTCATAGGAGACACTGCTATCAGAGAGGAAGTGTTAACGTTTACGATGTCTAAACTTTTTCTGAAGTGGATTGGCTGTAAATCTTCCGCGCCGCCTTTTCTTAATTAACTGTACAAAAAAGTGCTTGTGGATCGGTATGACTAAGAGGCAAGGCGCTCGGTTGTCTAGAAACGAATGAATGAATGAAAGGGTGAAACTGTGAGTGTTCGACATCTTTAAGTTTCAAACAACTTCTGGTTTCAAGGGAGGTGGGATCGGTGCCTATCGGTGTTGAAAGATAAAACTAGGAGATCCTATATATACGCTGTGCACGCAAAAGAACCACTGACAGCTACAAATAAAACAAGAAGGCTGCCGAGCCACTGTCCGAGCAAAAATTATAAAGGTAACAAAACTCCGACCCAACAGTGACTTATTTGAAGATCAAAAGGAGGCATAGAATCCATCACATATAAGCACAACACGGCAATCACCTTTTATCTTCACACTCAAATAAGTATATACAGAACAGGGCCACCACACACTCCACGGGTAGAATAGGAACGACTAAGAAAAGGGTAATAAAGTAATTATTGACATATGGGTAGACTCCAATGTAACTAGAGTCCGTTCCATAGGCTGCTATATACAATCACTATTACTGTTTTGCCACTCAGACTATTTTGAATTATGAAGGCTTCTGATTAACTCTTTTAAATCCCTCCTAATTGATTAGATTCGTGTCTTAACCCTTTACAGTCCAGTCTAATGGATTAGATTCGTGTCTTAACCCTTTACAGTTCGGAATAATTGATTAGGTTCGTCTCTCGAGTGGTGAAGACTCGATAGTCCTGTAAGACAACTTCCATAAGAGAGACAACTCAGATAACAAACAACTGCTGCCTTGCAGATAGGCTGGGGACAGCCAAAGGCTAAGGAGGGCATCCTTACAGAAACGCCTGTTGAAATCGGATGCACTGGGCCACAGGCTTAACAAGTAAAACAATGCAACGTATATCGATGTATGATGATAGTACGACCTTATAGAAAAAAAGCGTGGCGCTCATCCTGTGGAGTCCCGCCAGGCAGCGAGAGTGCCGGGCCTCACGCCTCGAAGGGGCCCAACCGTTGCTACTGGTGTTCACCCACCCATGTTCTGTGGAGTCAAGGCACAAGGTGATGGGGCAAAAACGATTGATCAAAAACACAAGACCCTCAGAATACTACAGTGGAATGCGGAGGAAGTCATTAACAAAAAGCTTTCCCTAACACATAACTTGCATGAAGGTAAGATTGACGTGGCATGAATCCAAGAAACGCACCTCAACAGAAACCATACATTTTCAATCAAAGGATATCAGACCTTCCGTCTGGATAAAGAAGATCACAAAGGAGGGGTTCTTCTTCTTCTTCTTCTTCTTCTTACGCTGTCAGACATCGACATTTATTTTTTCGAAAAAAGCGGCGGTCATCCTGAGGCTATCGACACTGCCATAGAGCTTGTCTAGTGTTGCCACTGGTGATGGCCACATCTGCTCTCTGATCCTCGTATGTCGGGCTATTTTGCAGCAAATGCTCAGCGGTCATTTTCCCGGTACCACACGGGCATTCGTCAGTGCCACATATCTTCAATTTGTTGAATAGGTGGTACCTCAGTCTATTGTGGCCAGTGCGAAGTCTGAAGACCACGACCTGCTCTCTTCTGTTCAACTGGTAATAGGCATCGTTTTTTGTGTAGCCAGTATGTTCGGTTTCCCATTTGGTCATGTATCTAGCTCTAATAAGCCGTTTTGACTCTTCGTATGTCATACTAGTATCTTGTTGTGATAGTCTTGCACCTTCTTTTGCCAGTCTGTCTGCCTCATCGTTGCCTTGGATGTTGCAGTGGGATGGAACCCACTGTACCACTACCTTTTTTGGTGCGGACTGCTGGCATAGTTGACAGAGTACTGCTCTTAAATCATTAAGTTCAGTATTTTTCTGGCTTTTTAGCGCTGTGACTACGACCAGGGCATCTGTAAGCAGAACTATATGGCTTTCATTCCTTTTACCTGTCACCATTTCTTCCTATGCCACCCTCAGTGCCTCTGCCTCTGCTCTGGAATTGCTTGTGTATTTTCCAGTAGCCAATGACAGTGTTATTTTTCTGCCATTTGGTAGGTTCAGGAATGCTCCTGCCCCTCCGTTCTGTGTTGTGTTTGTTACAGAGCCGTCGGTGTATGCATGGGTCCAGTCCATGCTTGGGTAGTTTTTCGTAATGTAGCTCAGGGTAGTATCTCTTCTTTCTTTTTCAGTCTGGCAGTTTTTGTTTCCAATACCTGGTATATTTTCTACCACCTCTGGAAATATATGCTGCCTACAGGTAGGTTTTCGTACAGTAGGGACGGGCTTTAGTATTGTTAGTGCGTTCATGGGGTCTTCGTGCATCTTTTCTTTGGCTATTTCTGCAAAGTTTCTCCGCTTTAGTTTCCCATTTCCGAAATTGTTTAGTCTCTGGTGCATTGGATGGTCAGTCAGTGTTCTGATTTTCTCTGCTTGCTGCTTGGCTCTGCAGTCTCTTCTGTCAGTCATGGATTGCAGTTTTGTAATCTTTTCAAGTTCAATAATTGGCGTTGACTTCATGCTTCCTGTTATAACTCTCATTGCTTGGTATTGGAGTTTCCTAATTTTATCGAAGTTCGCCTTTGCTGCTGTTGTCTATGCCGCAATGCCATACTCGAGAACTGGTCTCACTCTTCCAGTGTACAGTTTCTTTAGTATACCTTCGTCTGCTCCCCAGCTTGTACCAGCAAGTTTCTTCATGATTGCCATTCTTTCTCTGGCTCTCATTCGGTTTCTCTCGATCTGACTTTTCCATGTCATGTGCCGATCAAATGTGACTCCCAGGTAGTTTTGGTTGTCGTTTGGCTGCAGGTATTTGCCGTTTAGACTTAATTTGGTGTTTTGGGGTTTGTTTGATATCGAGAATATCGTACATGTTGTTTTTTCCTCCTTTATTTTGACCAGCCATGAGTTCGCCCACTCTTCCAGTGATGTTAGGCCCTGCTGCATCCGATTACTTGCTATGGTGAGATTCTTTTCAGAGGTCCACATAGCCAGATCGTCTGCAAACATTGAGCTATGGACTCTTCTTGGTATATTCTCTGTTATGTTATTTATATACACCAGGAAGAGTGTGGGTGACAGTACTCCCCCTTGGGGTACTCCCTGCTCAAGGGTCACCTTTTCGCTCATCTGCCCTTGTACTTGAACTCTGGCTGTTCCGTTTTTGAGGTAGTGACTGATCCATTTGTACATTTTCCCACAAACTTCATTTCTTCTTAGCTTGAGTCTAAGTCCCTCTTTCCAGACTTTGACAAATCCCTTTTCTAGGTCCACCCAAACCGCTACTGTGTGTTTTTGCTCCTGGTAGGCATCTCCTATTTCCTGGGCTATGAGGATGACCTGATCCTCAGTGGATCCGTGCTGTCTAAAGCCTGCTTGCTGTGGAATTAGTATGTGTTTTTTTTCCAGATGCCACATCAGTCTGGTGTTTATCATACGTTCCATCAGTTTGCCTACGCAGCTCAGAAGGCTGATAGGCCTGTATCCATTTGGATCTGTTTTGTCTTTTCCTTTCTTTGGTACTGGTACAAGTACTGCGTCTTTCCATGCCAGTGGTACAATACCACTTTTCCAGCTTTGGTACAGGACTGATAGTAGTTTCCTTTTTTCTGTTTGGCCCAGCCCCATCAGCATTTCGTTTGTTATCCCGTCTTTTCCGGGAGATTTCCTTTTCTTTAACGTTCTCATGGCCTCTTCCATTTCATTCATTGTTAATTTTGCCATCATATGCTCTTCTGGTGCCATATTGATGTTGTCGTGCCCCTTATGCTCTTCACTAATATCTGTATGCCTATCTGCAGGGACATCAATGTGGTTTGCTCTGGCATAATGTTCAACAAAGGCGTTTGCTGCTTTTTTTCCAGTGAGCATGTTGTCACCCTGCTTGATTATAATTTGTTTGTTTGATGGAGTTTCGTCATTCATGGCTCTGACTAGCTTTCACCAGAGACTAAACAATTTCGGAAATGGGAAACTAAAGCGGAGAAACATTGCAGAAATAGCCAAAGCAAAGATGCACGAAGACCCCATGAACGCACTAACAACACTAAAGCCCATCCCTACTGTACGAAAACCTACCTGGAGGCAGCATATATTTCCGGAGGTGGTAGAAAATATACCAGGTATTGGAAACAAAAACCGCCAGACTGAAAAAAAAGAAGAGATACTACCCTGAGGTACATAACGAAAAACTACCCAAGCATGGACTGGACCCATGCATACACCGACGGTTCTGGAACAAACACAACACAGAACGGAGGGACAGGGGCATTCCTGAGCGTACCAAATGGCAGAAAAATAACACTGTCATTGGCTACTGGAAAATACACAAGCAATTTCAGAGTGGAGGCCGAGGCACTGAGGGGGGCAGTGGAAGAAATGGTGACAGGTAAAAGGAATGAAAGCCATACAGTTCTGCTTACAGATGCCCTGGCCGTAGTCACAGCACTAAAAAGCCAGAAAAATACTGAACTTAATGATTTAAGAGCAGTACTCTGTCAACTATGCCAGCAGTCCGCACCAAAAAGAGTAGTGGTACAGTGTGTTCCATCCCACTGCAACATCCAAGGCAACGAGGAGGGAGACAGACTGGCAAAAGAAGGTGCAAGACTACCACAACCAGATACTAGTGTGACATACGAAGAGTCAAAACGACTTATTAGAGCTAGATACATGACCAAATTGGAAAACGAACATACTGGCTTCACAAAAAACGATGCCTATTACCAGTTGAACAGAAGAGAGCAGGTCGTGGTCTTCAGACTTCGCACTGGCCACAATAGACTGAGGTACCACCTATTCAACAAATTGAAGATAGGTGGCACTTACGAATGCACGTGTGGTACCGGGAAATGACCGCTGAGTATTTGCTGCAAAACTGCCCGACATACGAGGATCAGAGTGAGTAGATGTCTCCATCACCAGTGGCAACACTAGACAAGCTCTATGGCAGCAGTGTCGACAGCCTCAGGATGACCGCTGCTTTTTTTCGATAAAATAAAGGTCGACGTCTGACAGCGTAAGAAGAAGAAGAAGAAGAAGAAGAAGAAGAAGAAGATGCGTGTCTTAACAATTTACAGTCCGGAATAATTTATAAGTTTTGTATCTTAAGACATGACTCTAATAAATTAGTCTGAAATGTAAAGGGTTAAGGGGATGGTATTCCGTGCAGTTCACCCAATTGTAGAGGGAAGGCATGAACAGACTCCCATTAACCCACACAGAATGTCGTAAATTCCCAGTGATAACTTTTATTTGGGAGGAAAGAATGGATTCACAGAACATGCATGTCATAAAAGGCGAAAAAGAGGGGCTGAGCTTGAGACTAGCAACCATTGTGTAAATCGAATAATCGCAACTGCAAGAAAACACATTCTGCTGTCACGCAAACTTTCAGTAGAAAGCGTTCTGCAGATGTGGTCCTATGCTCCATTCGGTCCAAATTGATGAAGAACGTTAGAACGTCGTAGAATGTGACAAAAGAAGGTTGTGTGTGAGGCTAGAAATTAAGCGTATATATGCTTACATCCATTAAATATGTAGCGAAATGCTAAACAACATCCACTACCTCAAGACCGTAAATAAGTATCTTAATGGAAGCTATGTGTAAGTTGACCGGCTGCAGTTGGAGGTTGATGCCTCGTAAGTATCGAAACTGAGGCAAGAAGCAATACTTTTACAAAGGAATTGCAGAAGTTATGTGGCGTGTAGGTTTTGTAATGGAAATGTTTTGTACACTGGAACACTGAAATCATGGGATTAAAAAAGACCTGGTACCATATGGCCAAACGCTTTCCTTATGATCTGTAAATCCATCTGAGATTTGATCTGATCTGATGATCAGTTGAACACCTGGGTCACTCAATATAATTGTAAATGATATTTCTCTTCAGCAGACCTAGGAGATCAAGTATTTGGGCGGCATTTGTTTGTCCAACGATAGGCTAAACAGGGATATCGAGACTAGGTGTCAGAAAGTATCTGTGGTGACTTATCAGCTGGCAGCACTACTTAGGCACCCGAGCATTAATTAGACAAAAAGGCAACAGCTGATGAACAGTATATATGTGCTGACCAGTCCATAAACATGGGCTCTGTCCAGGATGCTTGAGATCAGAGTTTGGACGCGGGAAATGAAGTATTTGAGCAAGGTCACCGGTGTTACCAAAAAGACGGAGTGCGAAATGACGAAATTCGCAGTATGGTCGGCACACCGTCTTGTGCAAAATACATTTCAAGGCACACAATACACTGGTTTGGTCAGCTCATGAGAATGCACCCTCACAAACTTTTATTAATGGCTTACAACGCTGGCTGATCTGGCAACAGGGCAAGGTGGCGGCTGCCAGTTAGGTGGATAGATTATATTAGAGTGATTTTGCAGCAACACGGGCTCACATTGACCTATGCAACGCACTTGACGCAGGACATACGAGTTAAGCTCCCCACGTGACTTAACGGCATAATGGGAAATAAAACTAACTAACCAACCGTTTCATTGACCATTCGAAGGAGCCGTTCCATGTCTTCCGTGGTTTGCCTTCCTGGCTTTCATTTGGCTATTAGTAGTTAGTTTTGTGTGTGGTTTCTTTCCCGTGGCTTATTAAGCCTAAAAAGATGCGGCTCGGTTGTTCCCAGTCTTTTTCTTCCTATTTTTCTCTAACCAACTGGTGCTATACTTCTAGTCCGGTGAGGCTCACGACCAACTGGTGCTATACTTCTAGTCCGGTGAGGCTCACGACCAACTGGTGCTATACTTCTAGCCCGGTGAGGCTCACGATCAACTGGTGCTATACTTCTAGTCCGGTAAGGCTCACGATCAACTGATGCTATACTTCTAGCCCGGTGAGGCTCACGATCAACTGATGCTATACTTCTAGCCCGGTGAGGCTCACGACCAACTGATGCTATACTTCTAGCCCGGTGAGGCTCACGAAGGAGACCGTACGTTTCAGGTCTTCGCCGGTCCACCTCCCCCCCCCCCCCAGTTTTTCGAGCACGATCGCTCTCCCGGGCCAAACTGCCTCTCTGTGGTCTGTATAAGTAGGGCAGTCCAACAGGATATGTTCTGGTGTTTGTTTGGGAGCTCTTTCGCGCTTTATTTGGCTATTAGTAGTGAGTTTTGTGTGTGGTTTTATTTCTGCGCCTTATTACACCTAGAAAGGTGCGGCTTTGTGGTTTCTAGTCTCCAAACTTCTCCAAGTTTAAATTTAGTCAACCCAGCTGTGGGTAAATGATTGACAAGTTGGGCTATGTGTGTTCTTTTCAAAGAATTAGTAAATAATAGTTGCTCATCGCAAGCGAAGATGGCGACAACATACCTCGATTGCGAGATATGTTTTCAAATGGATATAAATATCAATCCTGGAGCGGCAGACTGAAGCCCTGGGAGCACACCTATGAAGAATCGGCTGTGAAGACGTGGTGAGCTGTTTTCTTCCAGGTGGCACTCTTTCCCTGGGTCTCTGCGATGGATTTTGCTCTGAGCTCCTTTGGTGACGCTCGTTCAGAAAGTGGAGCTGTAATGTGCAACCAACTCCCATGAGCTAACTTCAATGTTGAAACTATTCATGAATACTTTCACTAATTCTTTTTGAGTCTTTCTTCTGTGTCTGCGTCTGCCTTCTCTGAGCTCACTGTATAACATTAAGCTCGGGTACGGGATCGTCGGAAATGCAAATAGCATGTTCCGTCTATCTTATCTGGGCTATTTGCGGAAGCGTATGATTGGTCAACATGTTAGACTTGCTAAGAATTTCAGAATTAGACACTCTTTCCTGTCTCTCAATTCGGGTCAGTTTACTCAGACAGGAAAAGTGAAAACGATTTAGCTGTCTAGCGTGTCTAATATGGTTCCGGAAAGGTAGTTCTTAACCGATTTGTATTTGGGTCATCTTCTGGAGCGCCAAACATGATACTCCAGCTTTCTTTCGGCTCTTCTTCAGCAGTTATTTTTCGACTTTCTTACTCTTTTCTTCTCCAGTTAATTCCAACCCTATGCATGTGTGGTTTTATTTGTAGATACCTTTCTAAGGGTGTGTCTTAATAATCTTTATTGGCGATGAGTAATCAGAGTCAGATAAAACTTAACTGATTAAGATCCCCACCTCGCATTCTCGTTCGTACTCCTGTAAACAGGCTGTGTCCCAGCAGTCTGGTAAACGACGTGGGGACCAACTTTGAAACTCCCATAGAGATGAGCTTACCGAGTGACCTTGCATTGCAATAAAGCCAGGAAGGGTGTGGTCCTCTTTCTCGAGTACGCATTAGGGGGTAAGAAGAACCAAATGCTACCCGCTACGAAAACAATCTCATCAATAGTTAGTTTGACAGCCCGAAAAACAATAAATGGATGACAAATAATTTAGTGAATAGTACAATGGTTACAATTGTATATAATTAAAGTCACTGAAAACTGGGAAGTTTTGCATTGGGGGAAACAGAAATGGCTAGTATTGTGGTGTTCTTTTGTGGTGTAATTGTACTGTTGTGAAGAAAAGATTAACATTGTGTATGTTAACGTATCTATTAATTTTGAAGATACGGTTAAATCAGGGGGGGGGGGGTAGGGGGTAGGACAGAAGTGTATAAGGGATAGTACCTTACAGTGAGAGGCAGCCACATCCTTGATTGCCAGGGTCCTATTTGTTTCCCCCGCTTCTGTCTAGCTAACGTATGGCTCCTAGAGTCTGCTTGTGTACGGCAGCGCCACTCCCCGGGCAACGGCTTTGGCTGACTGGCTAAACTACACGAGTGAAACGACAAGAAGGGGAGTCTACCCCTGACTAGTACACACAGCTGCTGATGGAAGAGGCGGAAGATCTACCTGGGCGACAACGACTCTGAAAGTGGGAGCTGGAAACGCCTGGTATCGGGTTAGGGGCGTACCAGAGACCATAGTTGGTAAGCGGCTAGAACAGCGTTCAGAAAGCAATGACAAACTACTGGACGTAAAATGCCAAGAAATCTATGACAGTCTAGAGAAACGAAACTCAAAGATCTGATGATGAGGCCATCAGGCCAGGCAGATCATCGACGCCAACTGGGGAAGACGCCGATTTCAGATCCAGTACAAGTAATAGAGATGACGGCCTAAAGCCCGACTGCATTACAGTGGACAACACTGAAATGGGACTAACAACAAAAACTAGGAATTGGCACCTGGAACGTCAGGAGCATATACCAGGGCAAGGTGTTTATGATTGGAAAAGAAATGGAGAGAACCAGGATAGATGTTTTGGGAGTCTCTGAACACAGATGGGCCGGTTAAGGACTCTGTATCAGCACTTGAGGAGAAACATTCATATACTCTGGGATGGACAAGGGTAAACAAGCGTGGTCGGCTTCATTCTGTCAAAGAAGATGGCACCATCACTACTCGGTTACAATTCAGTTAACGACCAAATAATTGAAATCAGACTAAAGAGGAAGACAAGAAATTTAACAATAATTCAAGTTTATGCACCAACATCAGCAGCTGATAATTGCGAAATGGAAGATTTCTATAACACGTTACAAGAAACAATTGAAAAAGTAGAAAAAAAAACATATTGACCATTCTTGGAGATTTCAATGCGAAAGTTGGAGAAGAAAGGGCTGACGAGGAGAGAACTGTTCGAGGACCTTTTGGTTTGGGACACAGAAATGAGCAAGGAGAAAAACTGGTTGAATTCTGCATGGAAAATAACCTCTCCATTGCCAACACCTTATTTAAACAACATCCAAGAAGACTATACACGTGGACCTCCCCTGATGGCAACAGCAGAAATCAAATAGATTACATCCTGATACAACAAAGATGGAGGTCAAATGGGCTGGCAATAAAACGCTACCAGGAGCGGACTGCGATACGGACCACGAATTACTGTTTGCAGTTTTCAAAACAAGACTACGTATGATTAACACAGGTTGCCAGCCAATACGCTTCGATGTAACAGCAATACCTACTGTACTCGCCCCGACTTTGTTCAGCATGATGTTCGCGGCCACAATGACAGACGCCTTCAGATCATTGGAGCTTGGAATACCCATAAAGTACCGCACAGATGGCAAGTTACTCATTTCCAGAAGAAAAAAGGCCAAAACCAAAGTGGCTGGCGACATAATCAGGGAACTTGTATTTGCTGACGACTGCGCTCTAATTAGCAACTCAGAACTGAACATGCAGGTTGGAATGGACCAGTTCTCTGCCGCATGCGAAAATTTTGGTCTGACCATAAATGCCAAAAAAACAGAGGTCATGTACCAACCAGCACCAGGCATGCCGTACACAAAACCAGAGACTACAGTCAGCGGGCAGACGTTGAATGCCGAAGACAAATTCACAAATCTGGGCAGCACGCTGTCGAGATCTGTCAGCCTAGACGATGAGGTGGCAAGCAGAATAGCAAAGGCCAGCACAGCCTTTGGTAGAATGCACTCGATGGTCTGGGCACGTCGTGGCATCAGCGTCAAGACCAAACTCAAAGTCTACCGTGCAACCATCATTTCAACCCTACTATACGCTTGCGAAAGCTGGACTGTATACTCTGGACATGCAAGGAGGTTAAACCACTTCCACACAGGTTGCCTGAGGCGAATATTCCACATCCGATGGCAAGATTGTGTCACTGACATCGAGGTTCTCTCGAGGGCTAATATGCTCAGCATCCATGCACTGTTAGAAAAAGCACGACTAGGATGGGCCGAACACCTCGTCCGTATGTCAGACGAGCGGCTCCCAAAGAAGCTTCTTTACGGCGAGCTGAAAGAGGGATGGCGCGAGAGAGGGCGCCCAAAGAAACGTTTTAAAGACGGTCTGAAGGACTCACTAAAAAGTTGCCAGATAGACATCGACACCTGGGAATGTCTTGCGAAAAACAGATCTGACTGGAGAAGCGCAGTTAAATCCGGTGTAGCTGCTGGTGAAGATGACGGTGTTGTGAAAGCCCAGAACAGACGCGAGACGCGGAAATCCCGAGCAGCGGGAACACCCTCCCCTTCTACAAACCTCGTGTGCCCGATATGTAGCAGATGTTTTCGTGCTCGCATTGACCTGTTCAGCCACATGCGCACCCACACCCAACAGGGAAATCTCTGACAAGGATGATGTCGGCGGTCCTTATCGACAACGACGGACAGCTATTATTATTACAACATCAAAGTAGAAAACAGATTTGAGGCGTTGCTTGTGGTACATGAAGCGATGGCATCCGGGGAGCTGACATCGCACGCAAGGGATATTTTAACCTCGACAGCAAACAAAATGATTCTCAGGATGTCGCACAAGAAATAGAGCAATATATAAGAGGAAACACATAAAATTGAAGAAATGAATCAATTAAAACAAATGGGAAGTCAGGAGACCAACACAGCATATACAAACTGCGCAAGAAAAGTTAGAAGAGAAATAATAACAGATAAAAGAAGATACATAGTGGAAACTTGTAAGAATTTATAAAACCTACAGCAACAAGGCAGCGAGAGAGATGCCTTTAAGACGATAAGAACACTGACTAGAGAATTCTGTCCGGTTCCACGTGTCATCAATGAGAAAGAGGATAACACATTAACAGAAACCAGAATAGATGGAGAGATTACTGCAGAACCATGTATGGGGATAGCACAAAGCGCTCAGTTACAATCCTACCACAGGATGAGAAAGAACCTGAACCAACATTGGAGAAAGTACGCTCGGCAATAAAAAGTCTGAAAAAGGGAAAGTCCCCAGGATGTGATGATATCCAAGCAGAGTTAATATAAGCAGGAGGGGAGGCAAGTGCTCGAGTCTATCACAAGCTGTGTAAACAGATATGACACAGTGCAGAGTGGCCAGAATTCGGAAGAAATCAATTTATATTCCACTCCCCAAAAAGGCAATCTGAAGCTGTGCTCGAACTACCGAACTATCGCGTTGACCAGCCACGCTAGCAAGATACTCTTGCGAATCCTATTAAGAAGGTTAGAGAAAAGGTTTGAATCTGAAATTCGCGTAGTTGAGGCAGGCTTTAGGAAAGATAGAGGGACCAGGGACCACATATTCAAAATGTAGAGAGTTTAATATAGACATGTATACGTATTTCATTGATTACACGATTACGATACTGTAAAACATAAAAATCGGTGGACAATCATGAAGGAAATGAAGTTTCCTGTGCATCTTTTTCATCTCATCAAAACATTATACCAAGATCAAATAAGCCGCTGTCCGAGTATCTGGGCAAACATCAGATTGGTTTGCAGTACAAAAGGGAGTAAGACAGGGATGTATTCTCTCACCTTATCTATACAACCTATATGCGAAATGCACAATGAGAAACGTTCGAGAAGAGGAGAACACTGAAAGTTTCGACCCATTTACGATTGGAGGGTACAAATTAACAATGCGCGAAATGGAAGAGGCTATGAGAACATTAAAGAAAAGGAAATCTCCCGGAAAAGACGGGATAACAAACGAAATGCTGATGGGGCTGGGCCAAACAGCGAAGAGGAAACTGCTATCGGTCCTGAACCAAAGCTGGAAAAGGGGAATTGTACCCCAGGCATGGAAAGACGCAATACTGGTACCAGTACCAAAAACAGGAAAGGACAAAACAGATCCAAATGGATACAGGCCCATCCGCCTACTGAGCTGTGTCGGCAAGCTGATGGAACGGATGATAAACACCAGACTGATGTGGCATCTGGAAGAAAAACGAATACTAATTCCACAGCAAGCCGGCTTTAGACAGCACAGATCCACTGAGGACCAGGTCATCCTCATAGCCCAGGAGATAGAAGATGCCTACCAGGCACAGAAACACACAGTAGCTGTTTGGGTGGATCTGGAAAAGACATTTGACAAAGTCTGGAAAGACGGACTCAGAGTCAAGCTAAAAAGAAGTGATGTTTGTGGGAAAATGTACAAGTGGATCAACCACTACCTCAAACAAAGAACGGCCAGAGTCCAAGTATAAGGGCAGATGAGCAAAAAGGTGACACTCGAGCAGGGAGTACCCCAAGGGGGAGTACTGTCACCCACACTCTTCCTGGTATATATAAACGATATTACAGAGAATATACCAAGAAGAGTCCATAGCTCAATGTTTGCAGACGATCTGGCTATGTGGACCTCTGAAAAGAATCTCATCATAGCAAGAAATCGGATGCAGACGGCCCTAACATCGCTGGAAGAGTGGGCGAACTCATGGCTGGTCAAAATAAACGAGGAGAAAACCACATGCACAATATTCTCGCTTTCATTAAAACCCCAAAATACCAAATGAAGTCTAAATGGCAAATTTCTGCAGCCAAACGACAACCCAACCTATCTGGGAGTCACATTTGATCGGCGCATGACATGGAAAAGTCAGATTGAGAGAAACCGAATGAAAGCCAGAGAAAGAATGGCAATCATGAGGAAACTTGCTGGCACAAGCTGGGGAGCAGACGAAGGCATACTAAAGAAACTGTACACTAGCAGAGTGAGACCAGTTCTCGAGTATGGCATTGCGGCATGGACAACAGCAGCGAAGGCGAACTTCGATAAAGTTAGCAATCTTCAAAACCAAGCCATGAGAATTATAACAGGAGGCATGAAGTCAACGCCAATTGTAGAACTTGAAAAGATTATAAAACTGCAATCCATGACCGACAGAAGAGACTGCAGAGCCCAGCTGCAGTCAGAGAAACTCCGAAGACTGACCGACCATCCAATGCACCAGAGACTAAACAATTTGGGAAATGGGAAACTAAAGCGGAGAAACTTTGCAGAAATAGCCAAAGCAAAGATGCACGAATATCCCATAAACGCACTAACAACACCAAAACCCATCACCACTGTTCGAAAACCTACCTGGAGGCAAGAAATATTTCCAGAGGTGGTAGAAAATATACCAGGTATTGGAAACAAAAACTGCCAGACTGAAAAAGAAAGGAGAGATACTACCCTAAGCTTCATATCGAACAGCTACCCAAGTATGGACTGGACCCATGCATACACCGACGGTTCTGTAACAAAAACTACACAGAACGGAGGGGCAGGGGCATTCCTGAACCTACCAAATGGCAGAAAAATAACACTGTCATTCCCTACTGGTAAGTACACAAGCAATTTCAGAGCGGAGGCAGAGGCACTGAGGGCGGCAGTGGAAGAAATTGTGACACAAAATAAAAATGAAAGCCATATAGTCCTGCTTACAGATGCTCTCGCCGTAGTCCCAGCGCTAAAAAGCCAGAAAAACACTGAGCTTAATGACTTAAGAGCAGCACTCTGCAAACTGTGCCAGCAGTCCGCACCAAAAAGGGTAGTGGTACAGTGGGTCCCATCACACTGAAATATCCAAGGCAACGAGGAGGCAGACAGACTGGCAAAAGAAGGTGCAAGACTACCACAAACAGATACTAGTAAGACGTACGAAGAGTCAAAACGGCTTATCAAAGCTAGATACATGACCAAATGGGAAACCGAACATACTGGTTACACCAAAAACGATGCTCATTACCAGCTGAACCGAAGAGAGCAGGTCGTTGTCTTCAGACTTCGCACTGGCCACAATCGACTGAGTTACCACCTATTCAACAAATTGAAGATAGGTGGTACCGACGAATGCCCGTGCGGTACTGGTAAAATGACCGCGGAACATCTGCTGCAGAACTGCCCGACATACGAGGATCAGAGAGAGCAGATGTGGCCATCACCAGTGGAACTGCAAGACAAGCTCTATGGCAGTGGTGACAGCCTCAGGATGACCGCCGCTTTTTTCGAAAAAATAATGCTTACTGTCTGACTGCGTACGAAGAAGAAAAAAGAAGAAGATTGGAGGGTACGAGATTCCAGAGATACGATAAGCAGATGACACAGTGATTCTACCAAGAAGTGCAGAATGGCTAGAGCAGCTAATTTCAGTCGTAATAGGACATAGTAAAGATCAAAACCTGTTTATAAACATAAATAAAACAAAGATAATGACCACCGACAAAACACAATGTCAGCATAAATTTACAGTGGGTGGTGAGGAAATAGATTAGGTCACACATTTTGAATATCTGGGCTCCAGAATTGACAAAAATGGCGACTGCTTGAAAGAAATTAGAAGAAGACTAGCAATGGCAATGCAGAGATTGAACAGTCTGAAGTCATTATGGCAGAGCACCAACAAAATGATGAAAGTAAACGTCTTGAGAGCCTGTGTTTTTTCCTGTAGCAGCTTATGGCTGCGAACCATGGACGATTACCAACAATTTCAGACAAAGAATCGAAACCTTCGAGTCAAAATGTTACAGAAAGATCCTCAGAATACTCTGGACAGAGAAAAAGACAAATGTAGACATTCGGCAAGAGTTGAGCATAGAGGAGAACTGGTTTATCAATTACATTTTGGCTAGAAAATGCAAATACTTTGGTCACATCAAGAGACACAACAGTCTCGAGAGAACAGTGATGGAAGGTATGGTGCCAGGCAATAGAGGAAGGGGTAGACCAAAAAGACGATGGCACCAAGATATCAAGGAATGCCTGAGTTTAACTGTGGTGGAGGCTGGAGCTTTGGCAAGGGAACGAGTTTATTTCAGATAGACTGTGATGGGAGCGACGTTCTATAAAGGACATGCTACATGATGGTGATGGTTAAAATCATTAGCATTTCCTATCCACTTGTGTCGTCAGACATCGTGAGGCGGTGTTGTTTTCTGTCGTTTGCCATCTTTGTCGCCGATGTTGTTGTCATTCCGTGTTTCTTCAGTGTCTCACTGACACCATCTATCCATCTTGTACGTGGTCTGCCTCTTGCTCTGCAATCCTGATGTCTAGTATTGTAGATACGAGCAGCTGGCAATTTTGGTTGCATTCTTGTCTGGTGTACGAACTATTTGATTATCTGCCTTTCTATGCATTCCATGCACGGTGTTACACCCCCGCCTGTCTGATTATTTCGTTTCTTAATCTGTCCAGCCTAGTAACACCGACAACCCTTCTCAAACACCTCATTTCACATACCATGATTTTTCTGTCTTGTGCCTTAGTGAGAGTCCTTTTCTGATACTGGTAGCATAGAGTTGGTATAAAAATGCTATGTATATGAACGGTTAAAAAAGGGATCAAGATGCTGAGCAGCACATGAGCTGCAGTGGTTAGCGACCCATAGCTGACTGCTAGCGTCAGGGCCAGCGAACCATAGCTGCCAAGACCCTTCTACACCTCCACGCGGTGATCCTGGATAACAGGCTGCAGCAGGGCAGAAGAGGGAATGCAAACCCGGTACTAAAAAAATGCTTGCTGAAGTCGGATGTGTTGGACCGAAAGGTGCAAATATCGCAGCCAAGCTGTAAACTACGACACAACGCATTCCGTTCTCTGGACTACATTCTGCCACTTAAGCCCTTTCAGGGTTTGGTAGTGGGAGATTGAGAACGAACGAAGAAGAAGAAGAAGAAGAACGGTTTAAATAGTGTTGTAAATTAGCTTCCGTTTTAGTGGATGACAGGTACTGGTGTCATATTTAAAGAAGTATGAAATGCAGGATTCTGTTTAAATGGATAGCATGCATTGTTGTGAAGGTGTTATTGTTGAAAGAATGCAAACAGTGCGTACATTTACTCTTTCGTGCCCCTTGAAATGGGCGTTAAGTGACAGACTACCGTAGCTTTCCTCATATCTCGAGCGTGTATGATGAAGGTGGACCAGTGTCCTTCTTGCAGTTGTGCTATGCTTGACTTCATCTGCGTGACACTTACAACTAAGGGGATCACGTTCATTTCCACCTCGTTAGACTACCATGAACCAGCCGTTCTCCATGGAAAAGTGCATGGAAGTGAGGTAAGTTGATTTCGCCTAACCATAACTAACCTTATCTGGTCACTACGTTTTGCCCCTGACCAATCTCCTATTCCTGAAGAAGGAATTCAAACGATAACATATACAGGCTTCAGTTTTATTGATGTGAATAAGTGATTCAAACTGTATTGTATATAGGTTTTAGTCTAAGCAACATTAAAAGTGGAGTCAAATCGTTTGATACTTCAGACATGTGCTCTTGTGGTGAAAACAGACGAACAGTAGAATATGTTCTGTAAGCCTATCGATTATGATATTAGCAGAGTGACATCATAGTCCTATCCAACAGTCCAAATTACTAGATTGTAATCCGCCGAAGACGGATGTGTCGGACCGAAAGATGCAAATATCGCAGTCAAACTGTAAACTAGCGACACAGTGCATTCCGTTCTCCGGACTACATCCTGCTACTTGCGAAGCCTTGTTATGGGCTTGGTAGTGGAAGATTGAGAACGAACGCAGAAGAATAGAACTAGATGGTAAATTGATCAAAGAACCCCAAGACAGCCAGCAAAGTTTATGTGCTAGATAGATGTTAATATTTTACAACGAATGACGGAGAAGAAAAATAAGTGTGGTAGGCTTCTGTTTAAGAGATGTGAAGTATAGATTGAAATCTTGTGACATGTAGACATGTCTATTAGTGATGTTAAGATTGAATCCAAACTGTTTGGCATGTAGACTTCTGTTTAAATGATGTGATGTATAGATGTTAGATTGTATCGCATGTAGGCTTCTGTTTAAGTGATGTGAAGTATAGATTCACATTATATCGCGTGTAGCCTTCCGTTTAAGCAATGTTAAACATGGACTCACATTGTTTGGCATGTTGGTTTCTGTTTAACAGAATTACACGCATTATTGAGAAGAAGAATACATGTTTTGGAAGCAACCGCATGCAGGTAAACGTTTACTGTTAACGGATCTTACCTTCCACTCTCCCATTTGGTCCGCAGTGAACCATCCTTCCACATTACCGGCAAATGCTCTTCAGACTCAAACAGTAGCACCAAATACAAATCCCACACGCTCGGTGTTTAACGCTTGCATGTCCTTAAATAACGTTATTCAGCCATTCTCAATTGCACGACGCCTATTAATGCCACTGCATGAATCTCCTTTAATCCACATTAATTATAACCTTAACACCACATGATGATTGTTCATCACCACGATCACTGTAGCCTTCCAACCGTGTCGTGTAAGACGACTGAAGAAGTTTATGCACGTGGCTAGGAATCTAAACATGTAAAACAAAATCTTTTTAAATCGAAGCAGCACATAACAGGCTACGCTCTTCCTGCAAGCAGGTCAGCTAAAGTGGTGGTCCTTTGCTTCACTGGTAACGAAAAGGGAATCATAAATCTGTGTCATGTCTAAGAATATCACTGTAAGAACCTGCTCAACTCCATATTAGTTCGAATCTTCACATTCATCATGACTTATATTTCGTTGTGGAAAACTGTGTTAGACAAGCAAGAACACGCATGAGCATCATGGCCCATTTAACAACCAACATCCAGCCAGTGCGGCGCAAGAGTCTAGGTCCACTTTAAACAAGCAAATATTTTTGTTTTAAACTACTTCTATTTATATTAAGACAAATTTATTTTGTTTGTTTTTGGAACTCCACGAGTGTTAACGTTTTTTAAGGATCTTCAAAATTTGATAGATTAATAGGTCCCACTAGTAGAGGTTTTGTACACAATTTCAGCTCTCGAGACCGGAGTAGGCAAACTACGGCCTTTGGGCCAAATTATTTTTTAACGGGCAGCGATCTAAGATTGGCTTTTAAATTTTAAAATTCTTTAAACTTTCAAAGTACGCACTATAACGGAACGGCCGAGTTGAGAAGTCGCAATGAAGCATGTATGTGGTGCTCAAATTGCTTCGTAGTTGCAATTAACAGATGCACTTTTGCAATCGATTTTGATGATAAGGAGTACTAATTTTGATCCCAAATTTAGTGAAATGTTATCTCAACAGAAAAGTTCCACTCTCTACATAAGTAACCTTGTTTTTCAAACAATTGTAGTCTAATTATTATTATTATTCTTTCGTCTTCTTTAATTGTCATCTCACTTTCTACCGGGTTGTAGCCGAGTGTCATCTCACTTTCTACCGGGTTGTAGCCGAGTGTCATCTCACTTTCTAACGAGTTGTAGCCCAGTGTCGTCTCACTTTCTACCGGGTTGTAGCCCAGTGTCGTCTCACTTTCTACCGGGTTGTAGCCCAGTGTCGTCTCACTTTCTACCGGGTTGTAGCCCAGTGTCATCTCACTTTCTAACGAGTTGTAGCCCAGTGTCGTCTCACTTTCTAACGAGTTGTAGCCCAGTGTCGTCTCACTTTCTACCGGGTTGTAGTCCAATGTCGTCTCACTTTCTACCGGGTTGTAGCCGAGTGTCATCTCACTTTCTACCGGGTTGTAGCCCAGTGTCGTCTCACTTTCTAACGAGTTGTAGCCCAGTGTCGTCTCACTTTCTACCGGGTTGTAGTCCAATGTCGTCTCACTTTCTACCGGGTTGTAGCCGAGTGTCATCTCACTTTCTACCGGGTTGTAGCCCAGTGTCGTCTCACTTTCTAACGAGTTGTAGCCCAGTGTCGTCTCACTTTCTACCGGGTTGTAGTCCAATGTCGTCTCACTTTCTACCGGGTTGTAGCCGAGTGTCATCTCACTTTCTACCGGGTTGTAGCCCAGTGTCGTCTCACTTTCTAACGAGTTGTAGCCCAGTGTAGTCTCACTTTCTACCGGGTTGTAGTCCAATGTCGTCTCACTTTCTACCGGGTTGTAGCCGAGTGTCATCTCACTTTCTACCGGGTTGTAGCCCAGTGTCGTCTCACTTTCTAACGAGTTGTAGCCCAGTGTCGTCTCACTTTCTACCGGGTTGTAGTCCAATGTCGTCTCACTTTCTACCAGGTTGTAGCCGAGTGTCATCTCACTTTCTACCGGGTTGTAGCCCAGTGTCGTCTCACTTTCTAACGAGTTGTAGCCCAGTGTCGTCTCACTTTCTACCGGGTTGTAGTCCAATGTCGTCTCACTTTCTACCGGGTTGTAGCCGAGTGTCATCTCACTTTCTACCGGGTTGTAGCCCAGTGTCGTCTCACTTTCTAACGAGTTGTAGCCCAGTGTCGTCTCACTTTCTACCGGGTTGTAGTCCAATGTCGTCTCACTTTCTACCGGGTTGTAGCCGAGTGTCATCTCACTTTCTACCGGGTTGTAGCCCAGTGTCGTCTCACTTTCTACCGGGTTGTAGCCCAGTGTCGTCTCACTTTCTAACGAGTTGTAGCCCAGTGTCATGGTATGTTTTTGTTTTTCGCCTCTCTCGTGGCCTTGAGTTACATGTTTTCCCATTTCACGGAAGGTTTCGTTTACACTGGCTATCCACCTTTTCTCTCGGTATACCTAACGCCCTTCTTCCTGATGTTCTGCTGTAGAAATTGTGCACGAACAATGTGGTCTGACTGCATTCTCACAATGTGGACAAACCAATTCATTCTCTTTTGCTCGATGTAGTCTAGGCATGGAATTGTTCCAACCTTCTCCCGGATATCCATATTTTGTATTCTGTTCCTTCAGGTGTTGCAAGTGACTCTTCGTAGGCACCGCGCTTTGAAAGTTGTAAACTTTCGTCCCTGGGCATTATTCAATGCCCATATCTTGCACGTGTATCACAGGGTTGGGATGAAGATACTATCTATCATCTGCTTTTTTGTTTGCACGGAAATCTTGGTGTGTCTTAGTAGGGTAAACAGCTGGTATGTGATAATATTTGCCCTCTGCACTCTCGTCTCTATCAAGTCTGCCCTCCTCAGTAAAACCAGTTCCCAAATATAGACATTCATGCATCTGTTTTTTTTTGTGGTTTCATTTACATGAATATCAAGAGTGGTGTGCTTTCTACATAAATTCATTGTCTCTGTATTTTATCATTTTTATATTTTTTCTGTTTTTATTTGAATTATTATTATTTTTATTATCACGTTACATTTTGTTCAATAAATTAATTAAAACATTTGTTTCCTTGTTATTTAAGTATACCTACCGACATCAATGTCCTCGAGTTTGTTTCTTGGCCGGCTGGGGGAGCGACCATGCTCTAAAAGCTGTGGTGGACCGGCGAGGATCTGACACGCACAGTCTCCTTCGTGAACCTCACCAGACTAGAAGCATAGCATCAGTTAATCGATGAAGAAGAATAAGAAGTTTCTTGGCCAGCAGAGCCTAAAATATTTACTATTTTGCTCTTTAAAATAAAATGTGTGCGTATTCCCTACTCTAGCATAAGGGGAAATTGGTTAAACTAGAAAAAATAGAAGTTCGCATAGACGGAAAACGGCCATGTCACATAAAATAAAAACATGGAATGAAAGCAATAATTTCATTCAACGGACAACTTAAACACAGTTTTGACACAACTGTCGAATTCAGCTCTTATCAACAGATAATATGAAGACTAAATTATAAAATTACCGATACAAACTATATAATATAAAACCATTAAACGTATCTATGGATGAAGGTGGGGGTATTTCGTCCCAGCTGCACAACCGAACTGTTCAAGTTAATTGCTCATCGTTACGTGTTCAAATTAACCAGCTCATTAAAAACCGATATCATTTTGTCAAAAACTATGGGAAATAAGAGCAATCAGGGTCAGGAGAAACGTACTGAGCAAGACCTCCACATCACGTTTTCCATGGTGCTCATGGAAACAGGTTGTGTGACAGTTTTCTGGTCTACACGTTGGAAATCGAAAATGTAATCCACATAGTGATGAGCTTACTGAGGAGGCTCGTAACGCACTACATCGAGGAGGACCCTGGTTCACCTCCTCAAGTACACCTCGAGATTAAAGCAACGCCACTGTAATCTTCTACCAAAACAACATTGTCAAGAGTTAAACAAAACGTATACATTTATATATATATATATATTAGAAGAGGAAGTCAATAAATTGGTCACAAGTGGGTATATTAAAATAAATAATTTGGATATGAACTTGAAAAACATTTATTATTTCACTGACATTGTCCATTTATTATCAACTTAATATCCACCAATATTGATACACTTATCGCTTCGCTCTATCAGTGCACGAAACCCGTCAGCAAATACGTCTTTGGTCTTCTATCTCAGTTACAGTTGCAATTCGCGTTCAGCCTCTGCGAAATGGTGTCCGGTCAAGATGGGTGTTTAGTGGGCAAAACAGGTGGACATCGTCCTGAGTTAAGTCCCATTCTGTAGTGTGGATGTTCAAGAAGTTGTCATCCTAGTTGGTCAATCTTCTCCTTGGTTTATTCAGCCGATTGTCCTCTGATGTTGTCATGATGAAGTAGTACTCTTCCAATTATTCATCCGATTGTGCTCTGATATTGTCAGGATGAAGCAGTACTCTCCCAATTAGCAAACCTGAACGTCTAAGTCGAATCGCATCCCAAAGCATCTACAGAACTTCACAGTAGAATACAACATTACCATTGTGACTTTTCTAATGGAAATTTGTTAAGATCAATTTCAAAACAATGTAAGCATGACATTCCCTGCTGATGGCGAACACTTGAATTTCTTGACAGACTGGGAAGAAGCATATGTTCACTGCATTGGAGCACGCCTTGATTCTGGTCGGTAGTGATACACCCATGATTTGTCCTCAGTAACAATGTTTTCTCTTTCATTTGCGTACCGACAGAGATTCTGCAAAGACAGTTCATTTTGTTTTCGTCTGTAAGATGTCTAGGTATCTATCGTGAGCACACTTTCCGGAAATTAAACTGATCATGAATAACGATGTAGGCTAAGCCATGTACACACCCTATTGCATTTGCAACAATGTCTATTGTTAGTAGCCTGTCTGCTTGAATCATCTCCCCCACAAACGGCACAGGTACTTATGTTGCAATCTAAACAGGACGACCAAGTTATACTTCACCAGCAATAATTGAGTCCATGATAAAATATATCGATATAGTTATTCACCTCCTTAATCTACAAACACTTCGCATTAGCAACAGGAAGCATATCCTTATAACTATCCTTTGCTAAAAGTCCTTTTCCTCCCCCTCCCCCACCGGCTTCCTTCCGCCACTCCCAAGAAAATAACCCACAACGGTACATATCTCTTTTATACCTTGTGAGCAAGAACGCCATTTTGTATTCGGGCTGCGCACGTGCATGCGACACCTAACGTATGCTATCGAGAGTAATCACAAAGCTAGATGTTGCTTTCACCTTTAACCAAACTACCAACTACAATTTTTAGCTATCCCATATCACTGTGTAACCTACTTACTGACTTCTCCTCGTATTAGTATTATTAATAAGAACTGCAGCAAAACTGAAGACCAGTGGTCAGTCACGGTTAAACATAACAGGTCTAAACGATGTTTCCTACACAGTGAAGTAATGGATCTCTACGGGTTATTCTCTGTTCTTGCATAAAACTGTAATTTAACTATTGTATTTCTGTTTTCAGCAACATCATATGTAAAAACAAGTTATTGACAAGCTATCTCATCTCCAAACTAGGTTTAAGTGGCGAGCGACCATTGCTTCTCTCTCTATATATGATCCCATGCAAGCTATCTTTCTGTTTTTCTGTTCTTCCTATGCTCACAAGTGGTCAATATGAACATATATAAAGAAAGGTGCGGTCAACCTGCAATTATTGTAATCTCCGTAGATCATGATCAGGGCATATGGACAATTTTGCATCCAAAATGTTAAGTAATCACTAACAGTGCCACGGTTGTACCTTTCAGTTTATAGTAACTCTTTATTTAGACAATTCTGCATGTAAATTTAAGTAATCACTAATAATGCCACAGTTATACCTTTCAGAAGTCCATAAATAAAGTTAGAAATAACGTCCAAGACACGAAAGTGGAATTAAAATTCAAACACCGAAACTTGCAAATTATCGGAATAAATTGTTGACATTTATCGCTTTTTGAACAGCATATTACTATCCCGCGCATTCACACAACTGATGAATAATAACAATAGCAGAAAGTGGCGCAGAATTACGATACAGCGAGACTATTTCTAATAGTCCACACAGGAAACAGAAAATTGATGGCGACAATGCAAGCTTGCTTATTATTTCTGTTATGCTATTTCCCAAGCAGATTATGCATGCCTTACATTCCTGACGGCATTATTCTGTCTTGTACCATCAGTGATGACTAATCTGACAAGACAATAGGGATTTGGGCTTCACAGTGTTAGTTTCAACCCGGATGTGTTTGCTGTTAGGTATACCATGCTTTTACGTTCGTTGTCCTGTCTTTTAAAGGTTTACCTACCTTGCAACGAAGGTACGCCCTTGTTAGAATAATAGAAGAGGAAAGGGGCCTACGGATTATAATAGATCATACAGGTAAAGTGAGTGAGCGAGTTCAGGTAACAGTGAAAAAGGCAAATGCAATGTTAGGTATGAAAAAATAATATTAAACATAGGAGCAAGGAAGTGGTTGTCAAACTGTATAAAGCATTAGTTTGACCTAGATTGGAGTACTGTGTGCAGGTGTGGAGTCCTTATCGTAGAGAATAAATAACATGCTGGAAAAGAGAAGTGCGACAACGCTGATAGTGTGGTTCCAGAATTACAGTTATGAAGAAAGACTCAGAAAAACCGACTTACAGTGTCTAGAAAGACAAATTCGAGGTGACTTAATACAGGTTTATAAGATAATCAAAGGAAAGGATAAAATTAGACTATAACACGTTTTTCCAAATAAAACCACATACAAGAACAAGAGGGCCTAGCTACAAATTAACTAAAGAAAGATCCAGATTAGATATTAAGAAATGTTTTTTACATCAGAGAGTGGTGGATGAAAGAAATGTATTGTCACAGGAAGTAGTGGATGCAGGAATAATTAATACATTTAAGAATAAATTTGATGCGCATAGATTTTAGAGCAAGGAAATGTAAATGAAACTGGTTGTACACAGACTCTGCAGTCTTCTAAACCAGTATAAAGTCGTTAAGCTACATTAATAGTATCTGAACACATATTTCAAACGGATGAACAGAGAATGGTCATCATCTTCCGTGATGAATGAACACCACCATCATCATCACCTGTTGGTAGTATTGAAATACGGTGTGCATGTGGGTATCTCCTTATGAGGCGTCTGGTGACTCTTGAAAAGAATGTATTTTTACGTGTTTAAAAAATTCCGGTAATGTCAGATGTAGTGTTTTTCGGTACTAATAGGACATCCATTACTTTTGACTAGTTCTTTTTGGTTCCTTTTTGTAAATGTCTGATCTACACCGACTCCTATTTTGTGTTGTATCTTCAACTAAGCCAGAAAGACGTAACGCGGAGACTGGTTTAACACTGGTCTACAGAGCACATATAAATTAGTTAGCCAACCTTGACATTAACAATAACGGGCAAGGGCGGTGGTGAGGGATTATATTAATGTAAGGAGCAGACCAGTGCGAGACCAGAAAAAGAAATGATGATCGAGGACACATTTCACAAATTGAGGAAGTCGCTCAAGGGATTCTCAAACTTTCAGACGCTACTTCGCAGCCTCGCTTATTTAGTGGTACCTGGAGAGGAAAACATAGTATCACTAGTGTGTGGCATGCAATACAGGTTGAGTATTGGTCTATCTGCTTCAGCACTGTGCGCACATAAACTACAAAAGCTGCTGAGCGTGTAATGCACGACTCTGTACAATCGTATTAGAAAATATTTTGTTAGCCAGAGAGTGGTGAATGCTTGGAATGTATTGTCACATGATGTGGTAGATGTAGGACCAGTTAATGTATTCAAAAATAGAGTGGATGCTCACAGTTATTGTGCATAGCCTTGGAGTGAAATAAACTGGTTGAATGCAGACTTTGTAGAGCTTTCTAAACTAGTTTGGTTTGGCTTTGTAGCTATGTTCGTTCTCAATCTCCCGCTACCAAACCCTAAAAGAACTTAAGTAGCAGAATGTAGTCCAGACAATGGACAGCGTTGTGTCATAGTTTACAGCTTGACTGTGATATTTTACCCTTCGGTCCAATACATCCGACTTCAGCAAACATTTTTTGAGTACCGGGTTAGCATTCCCTGCTCGATCCCTTCTCCTTAGCCAGTCTGCCCTGTTGCAACCTGTTATCCAGGATCACCGCATGGAGGTGTAAAAGGGTCTTGGCAGCTCTGGTTCACTGGCCCTGACGTTAGCAGTCAGCTATGGGTCGCTGACCGCTGCAGCTCATGCGCTGCTCAGCCTCTTGATCCCCTAAACCAGTATAATGAAGTTAAGTTAAGCTAAAGATATGGACTGACCCAACGATTCAGCAATAAACGCAAAACTGTGCGGAGCTAAAGAGGAGCTCCAGAAACAGGCACAAGAACAGATACATGAATCCGTCTGACAGCGTAAACATGAACGATACTACGATAAGAAGTAAAAGGAGAAGAATCATCATACTAGCAATCTCATCATACAACACGATTTGCTACATAAATCCCACATTTGAGTGCTTTCATACAAGGTTCATGTAAGAGAACCAACTGCTGAGTTACCCCATGCTCCACATGGAACGAAATGGAAGAAAGAAAGATCATCGCTAACACACTTTCTTCCTAATTTTAAATTAATCATGAAATATGACAAGTTTCATTATTTGTCTTTTAGTGAATCTGGCGATGGTGAAGAAATCATATAATCCGCGTTGTTGTATAAGTGGTGGTCTCCAGTAGCGATGGTCCAAATAGTGATGGTCTCAAATAGTGATCGTCTCAAATAGTGATCGCCTCAAATAGTGATGGTCTCAAATAGTGATGGTCCCAAATAGTGATGGTCTCAAATAGTGATGGTCCCAAATAGTGATCGTCTCAAATAGTGATGGTCCCAAATAGTGATGGTCCCAAATAGTGATGGTCCCAAATAGTGATCGTCTCAAATAGTGATGGTCTAAAATAGTGATCGTCTCAATTAGTGATGGTCTCAAATAGTGATGGTCCCAAATAGTGACGGTCTCAAATATTGATCGTCTCAAATAGCGATCGTCTCAAATAGTGATGGTCTCAAATAGTGATCGTCTCAAATAGTGATGTTTGGGAGCAGGTGAAATACACTTATTTATACCGCAATCTCAATTCTAGGTTGGGCTCAATGGAAACCGAATGTGTAACAGCGGTCTAGCCAAAGAGATGGGGGTCAACACTTTAATCCCTATAGTGGTGATCATACTGATACGTCTTGCATTGCACTATAGACAGGAGAACTTAATTACTCAAGCACTCTTCGATATTTAAGAAGTGTCAATATAATCCGCTACAAAAAAACACGTCAAGAGTAACACTAAAAAAAACTAGTAGATTAAAAAAAACAGCAACAACACAAACAACTGGGGCCAAAGAAGCAACAGTGAATGAGTTGATAGCTGCCAGCGACTCATAGCTGGGTGCTTGGATCAGAGTCACCGACTCATAGCTGGGTGCTTGGATCAGAGTCGCCGACTCATAGCTGGGTGCTTGGATCAGAGTCATAGCTGGGTGCTTGGATCAGAGTCACCGACTCATAGCTGAGTGCTTGGATCAGAGTCACCGACTCATAGCTGAGTGCTTGGATCAGAGTCACCGGCTCATAGATGATTGCTTGGATCAGAGTCAGCGACTCATAGCTTACTTACTTTCCGTGTCCCATGCATTACATCATGCATCATTCTTCCAGTATTTAGCCACATGGATTGCCCTGTGGTTGCCACTCAGCAGGTCGTCCATAGTTCTAGTCTCCGGGAGGTTTGGGCAGATCATCAGGTGGTCTGGGTTTTGTGTACTCCAAATTCGCATGCTTCATCATGCCTGTATCCCTATCCTTTTACGTTTTTTTTCGTGATACACAAGTTCGAAGTCTTTAGTAACTTCCATGATGCGTAAAGCAAGCGGTGTCAATTAACTCCTCCCGTAACTCGACCCAAGGGACCTGAACTCAACTATTTCCATTTTCAATACTGCATTTTCCAGGACTGGTCTATAGGGGCTGGGTTGACTGTTAGAAACTTCATCTTGATTTTAGTCTGCCGCTCTGCACCTGATGTTGAAACATTGAGTGCCTTGGGTCGTTTACCTGTTTCTCTCATTCTATCCCTTCGTGTGGGGCGATGAGGCTAACGTCTGATCAGGCAAAACACACTGATCAAACAATGCTAGTCAAGATCAGGAGAAATATATTGGCCAACACCCTCACCTGACCATCTCGTTGGACGCCCCGGAAACGGGCTGTTGTCGAGGACAACAGTCTCGCTAACAAGATGAGGTTCGATGTGATCCCATTAGTAGTGAGTGAAACGCAGATGAAGCCACGCATTGCACAACCGCCTGGAGGACCCCGGTTCACTTCATCAGCATGCTCGGGATGTCAGGAAAGCTACTACATTCTGCCACAAGTTCCGTCCTTGTGTGGGTTACCAACCCATTATGGGCATTGGCAAACAACCAACTAACCAATCTTCGTGTCTCAGATGGCGCTACGTCGGTTATGGGGTACATTTTCTCAGATGGTGTAGGTCTTAGACATATGGCCTGACTCATTCATTGCTGTATCTATAAGTTTGATATGTGATGAGTTCTTTCAGACTGGTGTGACGCACACAGCTACGGAGAAACACAAGGCGAGTGCTGATGTTCTGAGGCCATCTGACGTTGATCCCCATGTTGCGTCAGTCAGTTTTCATATGATACTGTTTCTCGAATGTATTTCCCTGGGCAGCATAAATGCATTTTTGTCAGCCTGTGAGTTTGTCGTTGGTATATATGCAATGATGGGGTCGTAACCGGCTCCAGGTTTACATTGTCTGCTGTTTTAGTTCATCACGAATGCCGTCAGACCACGCATTTGCTTGGAATTCACAGTAGTCGACGACTTACATGTGTGTTCACGGAAAAGTGTTGTTGTTTTCCATTTTAACTGGTTAATTCGTTCGTTTGTTGTGATTTCTTCCGTCCGGTTTTCACGGAGTGGTCACCGGCTATATGAATAACACTACGCTTAAACGTGTGTCGTATTTCACGGTCTAGTTCACACAAGTAAACTTCACGAGATTGTCGCCCTACGCACTAGCTGCAAACAGTGTCTGTTTTGATGTGAGAAATTTAGACACAACTATAATGGACTGGAACACATCCCGGGAGAGATGCTTTACTCACTCACACACTGAGTGATGTCCGTACGATTTCTTGCGGTTATGGGAAAGGCACGACACACAACGTTAGATGTCATTCCTCATCCGCTGCTTTGCGGGATACGTTTTTACGGAAAAAGCTTAGGGAGTAAGCCGTGAGGAACAATCTGCATTTTGTTCTATCTCCAGTCGTATCGATAAAATCTTGCCACTGGCCAAGGGTAGCTCAGGACCAGAGAGTGAGGTTGACAAAAGGTGCAGTTCCTTCCATACTTTAATCCAAATCACAGCGTAAGTCACCCATTTCAGCGGACACAGCAAAGAAAAAGATTGTCCACACGGTTGAACAAAGAAAGTGGTCTTCATCACATGTGATGGAGGGACATCATGTATGTTATACACCATAGATGCCAGGCTGCTTCCTTGTGACATCCCTTTTTTTTTTAGTTTAGCCGTCTACTTTTTCCACCAGTGTAACGTAGAACCGTATGTTCTGCAAAACAAATTTAATGAGCTTTGTGAGGCCCCAATAATGTACCACAGAGAAAAACTTTGCAAACAACTTCTAGTGGTTTATGGTGTTATATGCTGCACTTAGATAAATAAAAGTTATCTCTGTAATCTGCTTTCGTTCATATCCGTCCTCGATTAGTTGTGTCAGGTTAAGGAACTGGCTGCAGCATGATCTTCCAGGTCTGAAACCTGCTTTGCTCCTTCATAAGTTTTTTTGTCTTTAAAGGTAGTGATACTGTTTCAAAAACTTGATATATATATCATAGCAGCGACACCGGTAGGAAGTTATTGGGTTTTGGTGGGATTTTTCCTGATTGCAGCAGAGCAGCAACATGAGATTTTCTCCACATTTTAGGGATTTGCATAGTATCGATGGGGGTGTTGAAACACATGAGCAGCCATGTGATGGTTTCTGGTCCAAAGTTTTTAATTTGTTCTGTTCTTAAGTAATCGGCACCCCCTGCTTTGTTGGTTTTAATTTTATATATTGCATCATTTAATGCGTGCAAGGAGTAAGGTGTCGCCAGTAAATCCTTCTCCAGTCTACAGTCTTGTTAGGATCTTAGTTTGCTCTGATTTATTATGTTTTACCGTTCATTAATCATTTATGGGCTATTTGATTGGGGGTGACCTGCATTGTCTACATAAGCCCATGGTGATTACTTAAATTCTTAATAAGTTACCAAGAACATCTGTTGTTTTGCTTCATGTCTAGGTCTTCTACAAGAGAGCACATTTTTCTGTTTTTGCCATCTGATATAGGTCTTCCCCAGCCTGGATGGTCTTCTTTGAGTAAAGGTCATTATCAAATAGTGCTTTGTATTGCTCGTGAAATACCGTTGATTCGTCGTTAAGGCCATGGATGTACTGAGCTGCAGCCTCTCGGTAAATGGCATCTAGAGAACCTTTTTACAAAGTTGACAAAAAAACCTCATATATTATGGGGGGGGGGGGGGGGGGGCTGGTTCTAATTTATTCACCTCTTTGTCTAGGTCATGGGTAAAGGGATCCCATTTGGCTCGCTTGAAATTGAAACGCCTTTTGGAATGTATACTTTCCGGTTCGACAACTGCTGTGACGGTGCATGTTATAGGTCTGTCGACAACTGCTGTGACGGTACATGTTATAGGTCTGTCGACAACTGCTGTGACGGTGCATGTTATAGGTCTGTCGACAACTGCTGTGACGGTACATGTTATAGGTCTGTCGACAACTGCTGTGACGGTGCATGTTATAGGTCTGTCGACAACTGCTGTGACGGTGCATGTTATAGGTCTGTCGACAACTGCTGTGACGGTACATGTTATAGGTCTGTCGACAACTGCTGTGACGGTGCATGTTATAGGCATGTCGACAACAGCTGTGACGGTCTTTGTTATTTGCACTGAAAGCATAAGTCAAGACAGTAGTGTCTCTTTGTTGTTGGAGAGTCCAACATCGAGATGTTGATTGAAATCATCAGGCCTTTAGTGCGATCCATTGTATGAATAAAGCCCAGGTGTTGAAAGGATTTTTAGGTTGGAAATCGTTTCCAGGGACACCTGAATTGTTTTGATAGTTACAAACTTCGTGAAGACTTTTTTCTTGTCCCCAACCCATAGCTGACCAAGACCCTAATTCTGCCTCAAAGTGGCGGCATCGGAACTAGACTGAAACCATGCAGCATGGCAACGAGATAATGGATCGAATATGGAAGGCAAACATAGCTTAACACCCCTATGTCAATGCATCGTCTTATAGAGCACATTTAAAAATCGATCTTTAACCTTTGACTGACGAAGCAGTCCCTATTCATACTGTCTGATGGCTTGTGTTAGGGCAGCAATGACATCTCTTCATTTCTCTCAGAGGGAGACAACTCTTAGTGCGGTTTCCAGTTTATAAAGCAAATCGTGTGTGACATTTCTGCAAATATTAGTATCACTTATTTAAAACGATAATTTTTGCAAATATTAGAATCATTGGTCAATGGCTCAATGTTCATTTTTGCATTAATACAATCACTTATTTAAAACGATTATTTTTGCAAATACTTGAGTCACTTATTTAAAACGATTATTTTTTGCAAATACTTGAGTCAGTAATTTAAAACAATGATCACGTGCGCAGTAATTAGAATCATTGATTTTAAACGTTCATTTCTCCTGTCTAGAATCACTATTTAAAACGTCAATTTTTGCAAATATTTAGTAGAAATCTACTACACTGGTCTTTTTACAGAAAACCAGTATCCGTGCAGGGAACCGAGACAGTGCAGTGGTTAGTGGACTGGTTTCACAGCCTAGCGATCGGGGCTCGATCACCAGCTGGTGCTAGATTTTTCCAGATCGTGAGCAGCTGGTAGTCTCAAAATGTGGGTAACATAATAATCTGGGAAAGTAAAGGTGACCGATGTGATGTTGACCACATCGACCCAAGTGTGCCGCTGGTCAAGTAAAGGTGACCGATGTGATGTTGACCACAACGACCCAAGTGTGCCGCTGGTCAAGTAAAGGTGACCGATATGATGTTGGTCACATCGACCCAAGTGTGCCGCTGGTCAAGTAAAGGTGACCGATGTGATGTTGACCACATCGACCCAAGTGTGCCGCTGGTCAAGTAAAGGTGACCGATGTGATGTTGGTCACATCAAACCAAGTGTGCCACTGGTCAAGTAAAGGTGACCGATGTGATGTTGACCACATCAACACAAGTGTGCCACTGGTCAAGTAAAGGTGACCGATGTGATGTTGGTCACATCAACCCAAGTGTGCCGCTGGTCAAGTAAAGGTGATCGATATGATGTTGGGCACATCGACCCAAGTGTGCCGCTGGTCAAGTAAAGGTGACCGATGTGATGTTGACCACATCGACCCAAGTGTGCCGCTGGTCAAGTAAAGGTGACCGATGTGATATTGATCACATCGACCCAAGTGTGCCACTGGGCAAGTAAAGGTGACCGATGTGATGTTGACCACATCGACCCAAGTGTGCCGCTGGTCAAGTAAAGGTGACCGATGTGATGTTGACCACATCAACCCAAGTGTACCACTGGTCAAGTAAAGGTGACCGATGTGATGTTGACCACATCGACCCAAGTGTGCCGTTGGTCAAGTAAAGGTGACCGATGTGATGTTGGTCACATCAACCCAAGTGTGCCGCTGGTCAAGTAAAGGTGACCGATGTGATGTTGGTCACATCAACCCAAGTATGCCGCTGGTCAAGTAAAGGTGACCGATGTGATGTTGGTCACATCAACCCAAGTGTACCACTGGTCAAGTAAAGGTGACCGATGTGATGTTGACCACATCATCCCAAGTGTGCCGCTGGTCAAGAAATAAACGTGCCTAATACCATATTCCTAATATGCCACACTGGCGTGTGAACGGGATCTTTTCTTTTTTTGTAAAAACTGAATCCGTGCATTTGTAGTTGTGGTTTCAGTAACAATGTTTGTTCATGATGAGGTTACCAGTACCATGCACAACACTTTTTATTTGCCATTTACTACACGTTTAGAATTTACCATTGGTTCTACACTATTCAACCACATTTCCCCCCAGTTTAGGAGTTTGCCAGATGAGTCCACAGGTAAGGACACCAGAAAGAAACAAGACTTGGCCAGGTCACATGTTCTGGAGTAATCTGGGGCACTTTATCATATGAAACTTAAGTAAGGAAAACTACGTGTGGATCTTCAGGCATACTAAAAATATGTCCTTTATATGTGGAGAAAAGAATAAGATCCATTACTGTGATGGAAATAATAAGATCCATTACTGTAGTGGTAAGAATAAGATCCATTACTGTAGTGGAAATAATAAGATCCATTACTGTAGTGGTAAGAATAAGATCCATTACTGTAGTGGAAATAATAAGATCCATTACTGTGATGGAAAGAATAAGATCCATTACTGTGATGGAAAGAATAAGATCCATTACTGGGATGGAAATAATAAGATCCATTACTGTGATGGAAAGAATAAGATCCATTACTGTAGTGGAAAAAATGAGATCCATTACTGTGATGGAAAGAATAAGATCCATTACTATAGTGGAAGGAATAAGATCCAATACTGTAGTGGAAAGAATAAGATCCATTACTATAGTGGAAGGAATAAGATCCATTACTGTAGTGGAAAGAATAAGATCCATTACGGTGAAACAAGAATAGGATCAATTTCCGTGATAGAAAGAATTCGATTCATTACGGTAGGGGAAGGAATTCGATTCATTACGGTAGGGGAAGGAATACGATCCATTACTGTGATGGAAAATAATAAGATCCATTACTGGGAAATAAAGAATAGGATTTATTACCGTGGAAGAAAGAATACGATTCATTACTGCAGTGGACAGAATAAGATCCCTTGCTGTTGTGGAAAGAAAAGGATTTATTGATGTGAAAGACAGAATACGGTGCAAATATTCTTCTTTAGTGTTTGTGTTGTGCTCAATGTTTCGCCTCTGTACAATGCCATAGGCTAGGTACATGTCCTCGAGATTGTTATTTGTGTTTGTTTGTAAGTGTTGTGTCGTACATTCCTTATTTAATTGACCACCACAAACCTACTACGGATAATCAAATTAAAGTCTGAAAAACATTAAGGAACACACAAGGAAAAACTAAGAGCTGCCCAGACGGACTTCAGAATATTGTTCTTGCTCGAAGCTACTCACGTTGGGTTGAATTCATTCTTGACGTGTTTAGTTTGCAGCGGATTA
This sequence comes from Ariolimax columbianus, assembly GCA_036924085.1. Taxonomy (NCBI): domain Eukaryota; kingdom Metazoa; phylum Mollusca; class Gastropoda; order Stylommatophora; family Arionidae; genus Ariolimax; species Ariolimax columbianus. The sequence goes on along the minus strand of JAVGWX010000001.1, from coordinate 71,665,686 downwards.
TAGCAGTTCTTCCTACATCGTGAAGCGTACTTGATATGGTAGTTTTAGTTCAATTTGCTGTGTAAGGTTCTTAAGTAAGCTCACAACTTTGGGGCTTGCACTGTTGTTTCCCACCACGATGTCAAGACTGCTGTAAAACAGCCATTTTCCAGGAGCCACATCGGGAATGGGAGGTGAGGTCTTGATCAATATATTTCACCTGGCTCTGCCGCAAGTCTTCATTCTCAAACTGAAGAATAAAATTATAGTCTCTGGCCTTATCGAATACCAAGATTATAAAATATATTCAAACTACAGACTTGTCAGTGAGGCCTTAATGTGTGTGGTGCTGAACACATATACGTCCTTAAGGGGCTACACAGCTATCAAATCACCGGAATCGAGAATATAACTGCAGATGTTCCAGAAGCCTTTCAATAAAAATTTTAAAGATAAAAATATGCCAATAACACTGGAAAGGCACATGTGGAGCATATGGAAATGTGACCACGAACGAAAGAGGACTGAGACTCCTGGAATTTGCGTATTATAATAAGCTAGTAGTAGCGAATACGCAGGACCACATAAAATGTCGAGACGGTGGACGTGGCACAGCCCAAATGGTATGCTTCATAGTCAAATAGACAATATTCTGGTCCAAAGGAGATTCAGATCCAGCGTCAATAGCGCCCGGACAAGAAGTTTCCCAGGGGCCGATATAGGGAGCGACCACGACTTAGTGCTGATGGTCATGCATCTCAGACTAAAGAAAGTTCTGAAAAGAGAGATAACCAAACTGAGATTTGACTTGGAGAAGTCGAAGTACCCGGATATAGTGGAGACCTTTGGAGCGGTGATGGGGGAAAGATTCGCACCTCTGTTGGTTCTTAACGAGGAGGCAGATGTTGAGACGATGACTGAATCCCTGAATTCGGCATTAATCTCCACGGCATCTGAGGTTCTAGGTAGGTGCAGGATTAAGAAGAAAGCATAGATCACGAGTGAAATACTGGATTTATGTGACAAGAGACGACAAATGAAGAGAGCGAAGAAAACACTAGATGGGATTTAGCAATATAGAGAGATAAACGGTAACATAAAGGCAAAGATGAATCAGGCCAAGGTGGATTGGATAACGACTCAGTGTGCAGATATCGAACAAAATATAGGAAGAAATGATGCCAAGGGGGCATATAAATTAGTCAAGGACTTAGTAGTAATTAGTACAAAGTCGAAATACAATGATTCAGGACAAGAGTGGGAAATGTCTCACAGAAGCTCAAGCCATTCGTGAGCGCTGGACAGAGTACTGTTCGGAACTATATAAGCATGACGGTCGAGGTGACCCCAGAAATGCAATGTCTCCTGAAGTGAGTCTGATAGAGGAAAATCAACCGATAACAAAGGAAGAAGTATATGGAGCCGTGAAAATGCTGAAGAGAGGGAAGACTGTAGGTGTGGATAATATCACAGCAGAGCTCCTACAAGTGGGAGGTGAGACAACAATTGACTTACATCTGCAATATAATTTGGCTGACATGAGAGTGGCCCACCAGCTGGACAAAATCAGTCATTATATCACTGCCTAAATCATGAAACCTAAATATGTGTCAGAACTATCGAAAAATCAGTCTGATAAGTCATCCAAGTAAAGTTCTCTTGAGAATAATACTTAACAGACTGAAACCACAAGCAGAGAATATCATTGCCGAAGAACAAGCGGGCTTTCGAGCGGGAAGGAGTACCATCGAGCAGATATTTAATCTTCGGCTAATAAATGAGAAGTACTTTGAGTATCAACAACCACTCTACCGTGTCTTCATTGACTTTAGAAAGGCGTTTGACAGAGTGTGGCATGCGGCGCTATGGTCAACAATGAGGCATTATAAGTTCAACAGTGATATTGGGAGAGTAATTGCAAACCTTTATGAGCAGGCGACAAGCGCAGTCTCTGTAGAGGGAACGCTAGGCGATTGGTTCCGTACGACGGTGGGTGTGAGACAGGGATGTATACTCTCCCCAACACTCTTCAATATATTCTTGGAGAGAATAATGGAGACGACCTTAAAAGAACATATTGGCACGGTTAAAATAGATGACAGGCTTAACACAAACTTCCGATTTGCTGATGATATTGATGTATTTGTAGGCACAGAAAGGGAACTCCAGGAGTTTATTGGTAGCTTGGATAGAGCGGCCTTGAGTTTTGGTATGGAAATAAATGCAGATAAAACACAGCTCATGACCAATTTAAATCTGTAATAGAGGCAAATGGGCAGGAACTTGAGGTGGTAAAACGATTCAAATATCAGGGATCATTGATCAGTGAAGAGGGATCAAAGCCAGAGGTAATTGCAAGAATAGCACAAACAATAGCGGCGCTGACTCGGCTGAAACCTATATGCCAAGACAAGCGGCTCGCCCTCGGCATAAAAGTTAAACTAATACGCTCTCTGGTGCTATCAATATTTATGTATGCCTGCGAGACCTGGACCATTACAGCAGATATACAGGGCAGAATACATGCAGTGGAAATGAGGTGCTATAGAAAACTCCTAAATGCTACATATAAAGAACGTGTCACGAACGTAGAAATACATCAGAGCGTTACGACAGGCGGCGACAGACAGAGAAGAATGACGTGGGATTTTGGGAGTGTCTTCATTTGTGCCCCAACGACCTGATGGGTTACGGGATGAACTGAACTGAACTGAATAACAAGAGAAGAATTTGACAGCTCTTCACCTTATCGCACATAAAAGGCCATGAATAGATGACATACCTATTGAACTCATCAAAGCAGTTGGAACAACGCTCCAAGACATGATCAGAAGAGTCAACACCAGTCTCCGGACTGACTAACATGATGATGATGCTCTTAAAATAAACACACACAACTGTGTGATTGTAGTCATATATATAAATATATATATATATATATATATATATATATATATATATATATATATATATATTTATATATATATATATATATATATATATATATATATATATATATATATATATATATATATTCATTCCCAAGTACCAAAGAAAATTGATTGACTGAAGTGACATTCAGAGGATGATGCTGAAAACGGATCGCGTTACATTTGATACCGATATCTCGACCTCAAAAAGTTTAAGTAATGCATGCTTAGTCACGTATACCATGCCACTATCATGCTTAAATACGATAAAGACCAGGTATTATGTAATGTATATGTAGGTGTCCATATCATACACAATACAAACCGTGATACCTATCGGAAGTAGGCGTCATTCTGAAACAGTATGCCATATATGATACAGGAGTGCTGGATAGTTTATTCTGTTGAGGAAGAGTAGGAACTTAAGATGAAAATGTACGGTATATATATATATATACATGCGCACATACATACACATACATACACAAATACACAAACACACAGACACATACACACATATTTATACATATACATACATACACCCCACACCTCCGCACCTCCATATGGCCCGTCCGCCCGCCCACCCGCACGCATGGAAGCACACATACACATACATGCACACACATTTATACACAAATACATACATACCTCCTCTCTTATAACAGTTTGTGAAGCCAGTAGTTAGCATCACATCTTCCTGAGTAAAATTTGTCAAACCGCTATTTAGCATCAAGCATCTCTCTTAGAAGAGACTCATAGTCTATGTAGATTCCATCACGCTAATAGTTGGCTCTACTTCTAATGTAGCAGATTAGCGACCAAAGATCAACAAGCCAGAACTGGTTATCCTCCCATCCCCTGCTCCCAAACTTGAAGTGCCAATATGGTATGGCTGGTGAGCCTTATCGATCCCATGAGTTTTGCAATCCTGAGTCTGCGTGCTCCAGTCAATGTTTGAGGTTATATAACTCAACGCGAGTAGACGCTAGTGTGTTACCGATGGCCCAAAAGGGAGCAAAGAATAGAAATGTAACAAGCAAGGCAGATGGTAACAGGCGATTAATGAAGTTTTGGTGTGGTTGCTGGCTACCTCTTTCTGTAGAAACCATAAGTGATAATGGACAGGAAAGAAGTATATACACCCCATGGTGGAAGAGGAGAGAATAATTAAGGTATGTGGATGTGAACTGGTCACAGGCGCAGAGACTGTTAAGAATACAAACTCGTTAAAGATAGGGCAACTTGTACTAAAGAACGCATGATTAACGATCATAAATTGTAATAAGCTGGATGCAATACTCGCTTTTTACTGCAAAGGTACGGGGTTCAATTCCTGCTTCTGGTACACTCCTGTCTATTACATAAACAACATTAGAACTAGTATAAAACGTGTTCAAATGAAACCGGACAAAAATGCAACAAGTGAAACGTCCGGTGCGCATGATGACGTCGCCTCTTGTGTAAACAGCACAAACCAGCCATCAAGTTTGCAACATTTCATTATCCTCCGACTCATAGTTTCCTCAGCAGACCGTTCAATACATGGCTGGTTAGGAACGAAATCTGCCCAGAGTTGATCAGCGAGCATTGATTTGGTTTCTAAGAGCTGAAGGATGTCGACCAATTGACATTCATCGCAGAATGCAGGCAGTGTTTCTCCGACGTAGACCCACCTTGACGTGGTTGGAAAGCTTGTGTGATCCAGTGACCTCGGGAGCTATGCCGGCGGAAGTTTAACTCCTGGCAGGGTCGCCCAAGCCGGACAGGTCATGAGAGAGGGGCCAGACCAAGGTGCTGTGAAGTAGATGGAACCCTTTTGGTGTGGATGCAGAACCCACCGGAGAGTGGTAAACGCTCTGGTCCGCACCAATCCTTCCCACTTCATGGGTTAAATGCTTTTCGTGTCGCATTCCTTGCTTTCGTCTTCTATCCATCCATGTCAAGGATACACCAAACCATCGCTGCCTTGTGGTGGTTCCAGAAAGAACAAAGGCCAAGGCAACAAAGCCCGAATAAAAAATGTGGGGAGGCAGAGCACATTAGCTTGGCAAGGCAATCTGTCTATCGAAGGAGGCATCAAGAGTGATAACCTCAACCGTCGAAGTCGGAAGATGTAGGTCCAAGTGGCACGGGAGTAGAAAATTGACATCTACGCACTCACCTGGTATCTTGAGACCAACTCGCTACTCGCCTCAACTCAAACAGGATACAGGCAGTACAGAAGCACAGAGGACCAATTTACATATCTAAAACAGGACATAGAAAATGCCTTTCAAGAGAAAAATAAAAGTGCTAGTCATCTTCTTGGATTTCTCCCGTGCCTTCGACACTGTCTGAAGAGAAGGTCAGAAACTGAAAATCCTCCAAGTAGGAGTTACCAACAATATGTTCTCATGAATTGAAAGTTACCTCTTCCAAATATCTGCTAAGGTTAATTTGGACAACTATACCAGCAAGTCAGTCAGGCTGACAGGCGGAGTGCCACAGGGAAGTGTTATAGCGCCTACTCTCTTCTTGATATATATAAACGACCTCACTAAATGCTGCCATCAGTATGTATAAAACAGCTTACACGCAGATGACTGCTATATGGACAGCCACAGAACATGTAACAATAGCCTCATACTTGCTCTAAAACGTTGTTGTATGGACAGCCAAAGAACATGCAACAATAGCCTCATACTTGTTCTAAAACTTTGTTGTATGGACAGCCACAGAACATGCAACAATAGCCTCATACTTGCTCTAAAACTTTGATGTATGGACAGCCACAGAACATGCAACAATAGCCTCATACTTGCTCTAAAACTTTGTTGTATGGACAGCCACAGAACATGCAACAATAGCCTCATACTTGCTCTAAAACTTTGTTGTATGGGCAGCCACAGAACATGCAACAATAGCCTCATACTTGCTCTAAAACTTTGTTGTATGGACAGCCACAGAACATGCACCAATAGCCTCATACTTGCTCTAAAACTTTGTTGTATGGACAGCGACAGAACATGCAACAATAGCCTCATACTTGCTCTAAAACTTTGTTGTATGGACAGCCACAGAACATGCAACAATAGCCTCATACTTGCTCTAAATCTGTGTTGTATGGACAGCCGCAGAACATGCAACAATAGCCTCATACTTGCTCTAAAACTTTGTTGTATGGACAGCCACAGAACATGCAACAATAGCCTCATACTTGCTATAAAACTTTGTTGAATGGACAGCCACAGAACATGCAACAATAGCCTCATACTTGCTCTAAAACTTTGTTGTATGGACAGCCACAGAACATGCAACAATAGCCTCATACTTGCTCTAAAACTTTATTGTATGGACAGCCACAGAACATGCAACAATAGCCTCATACTTGCTCTAAAACTTTGTTGTATGGACAGCCACAAAACATGCAACAATAGCCTCATACTTGCTCTAAAACTTTGTTGTATGGACAGCCACAGAACATGCAACAATAGCCTCATACTTGCTCTAGAACTTTGTTGTATGGACAGCCACAGAACATGCAACAATAGCCTCATACTTGCTCTAAAACTTTGTTGTATGGACAGCCACAGAACATGCAACAATAGCCTCATACTTGCTCTAAAACTTTGTTGTATGGACAACCACAAAACATGCAACAATAGCCTCATACTTGCTCTAAAACTTTGTTGTATGGACAGCCACAGAACATGCAACAATAGCCTCATACTTGCTCTAAAACTTTGTTGTATGGGCAGCCACAGAACATGCAACAATAGCCTCATACTTGCTCTAAAACTTTGTTATATGGACAGCCAAAGAACATGCAACAATAGCCTCATACTTGCTCTAAAACTTTGTTGTATGGACAGCCACAGAACATGCAACAATAGCCTCATACTTGCTCTAAAACTTTGTTGTATGGACAACCACAGAACATGCAACAATAGCCTCATACTTGCTCTAAAACTTTGTTGTATGGACAGCCACAGAACATGCAACAATAGCCTCATACTTGCTCTGAAACTTTGTTGTGTGGACAGCCACAGAACATGCAACAATAGCCTCATACTTGCTCTAAAACTTTGTTGTATGGACAGCCACAGAACATGCAACAATAGCCTCATACTTGCTCTAAAACTGTGTTGTATGGACAGCCACAGAACATGCAACAATAGCCTCATACTTGCTCTAAAACTTTGTTGTATGGACAGCCACAGAACATGCAACAATAGCCTCATACTTGCTCTAAAACTTTGTTGAATGGACAGCCACAGAACATGCAACAATAGCCTCATACTTGCTCTAAAACTTTGTTGTATGGACAGCCACAGAACATGCAACAATAGCCTCATACTTGCTCTAAAACTTTGTTGTATGGACAGCCACAGAACATGCAACAATAGCCTCATACTTGCTCTAAAACTTTGTTGTATGGACAACCACAGAACATGCAACAATAACCTCATACTTGCTCTAGAACTTTGTTGTATGGACAGCCACAGAACATGCAACAATAGCCTCATACTTGCTCTAAAACTTTGTTGTATGGACAACTACAGAACATGCAACAATAGCCTCATACTTGCTCTAAAACTTTGTTGTATGGACAGCCACAGAACATGCAACAATAGCCTCATACTTGCTCTAAAACTTTGTTGTATGGGCAGCCACAGAACATGCAACAATAGCCTCATACTTGCTCTAAAACTTTGTTGTATGGACAGCCACAGAACACGCAACAATAGCCTCATACTTGCTCTAAAACTTTGTTGTATGGGCAGCCACAGAACATGCAACAATAGCCTCATACTTGCTCTAAAACTTTGTTGTATGGACAGCCACAGAACACGCAACAATAGCCTCATACTTGCTCTAAAACTTTGTTATATGGACAGCCACTGAACATTTAACAATAGCCTCATACTTGCTCTAAAACTTTGTTGTATGGACAGCCACAGAACATGCAACAATAGCCTCATACTTGCTCTAAAACTTTGTTGTATGGACAGCCACAGAACACGCAACAATAGCCTCATACTTGCTCTAAAACTTTGTTGAATGGACAGCCACAGAACATGCAACAATAGCCTCATACTTGCTCTAAAACTTTGTTGTATGGACAGCCACAGAACATGCAACAATAGCCTCATACTTGCTCTAAAACTTTGTTGTATGGACAGCCACAGAACATGCAACAATAGCCTCATACTTGCTCTAAAACTTTGTTGTATGGACAGCCACAGAACATGCAACAATAGCCTCATACTTGCTCTAAAACTTTTGTGTATGGACAGTCACAGAACATGCAACAATAGCCTCATACTTGCTCCAAAACTTTGTTATATGGACAGCCACTGAACATTTAACAATAGCCTCATACTTGCTCTAAAACTTTGTTGTATGGACAGCCACAGAACATGCAACAATAGCCTCATACTTGCTCTAAAACTTTGTTGTATGGACAGCCACAGAACACGCAACAATAGCCTCATACTTGCTCTAAAACTTTGTTGAATGGACAGCCACAGAACATGCAACAATAGCCTCATACTTGCTCTAAAACTTTGTTGTATGGACAGCCACAGAACATGCAACAATAGCCTCATACTTGCTCTAAAACTTTGTTGTATGGACAGCCACAGAACATGCAACAATAGCCTCATACTTGCTCTAAAACTTTGTTGTATGGACAGCCACAGAACATGCAACAATAGCCTCATACTTGCTCTAAAACTTTTGTGTATGGACAGTCACAGAACATGCAACAATAGCCTCATACTTGCTCTAAAACTTTGTTATATGGACAGCCACTGAACATGCAACAATAGCCTCATAATTGCTCTAAAACTTTGTTGTATGGACAGCCACAGAACATGCAACAATAGCCTCATACTTGCTCTAAAACTTTGTTGTATGGACAGCCACAGAACATGCAACAATAGCCTCATACTTGCTCTAAAACTTTGTTGAATAGACAGCCACAGAACATGCAACAATAGCCTCATACTTGCTCTAAAACTTTGTTGTATGGACAGCCACAGAACATGCAACAATAGCCTCATACTTGCTCTAAAACTTTGTTGTATGGACAGCCACAGAACATGCAACAATAGCCTCATACTTGCTCTAAAACTTTGTTGTATGGACAGCCACAGAACATGCAACAATAGCCTCATACTTGCTCTAAAACTTTGTTGTATGGACAGCCACAGAACATGCAACAATAGCCTCATACTTGCTCTAAAACTTTGTTGTATGGACAGCCACAGAACATGCAACAATAGCCTCATACTTGCTCTAAAACTTTGTTGTATGGACAGCCACAGAACATGAACAATAGCCTCATACTTGCTCTAAAACTTTGTTGTATGGACAGCCACAGAACATGCAACAATAGCCTCATACTTGCTCTAAAACTTTGTTGTATGGACAGCCACAGAACATGCAACAATAGCCTCATACTTGCTCTAAAACTTTGTTGTATGGACAGCCACAGAACATGCAACAATAGCCTCATACTTGCTCTAAAACTTTGTTGTATGGACAGCCACAGAACATGCAACAATAGCCTCATACTTGCTCTAAAACTTTGTTGTATGGACAGCCACAGAACATGCAACAATAGCCTCATACTTGCTCTAAAACTTTGTTGTATGGACAGCCACAGAACATGCAACAATAGCCTCATACTTGCTCTAAAACATTGTTGTATGGACAGCCACAGAACATGCAACAATAGCCTCATACTTGCTCTAAAACTTTGTTGTAAGGACAGCCACAGAACACACAACTAAAGCCTCATACTTGCTCTAAAACTTTGTTGTATGGACAGCCACAGAACATGCAACAATAGCCTCATACTTGCTCTAAAACTTTGTTGTGTGGACAGCCACAGAACACGCAACAATAGCCTCATACTTGCTCTAAAACTTTGTTGTATTGACAGCCACAGAACACACAACAAAAGCCTCATACTTGCTCTAAAAGACAGAAGAGAAGGCGCATAACTGGACAAAAGAGTGGAGACTGAAATTAAACCAGTCAAAAACCTCCACCACTCACTTTTCACTCGCCCCCAAAAAGGAAACAATTACAATAAAGATAGGAAACGAACAAATACCCCAGTTGGACACATTCACATTCCTTGGAATCACATTTGACTCGAGACTCATCTGGAAGTCAAATAGTGAGAAAATCCAGAAAAGGAAAAAAACTGGCTAGTACATCTTGGGGGAGGGGTGGGGGGGGGGGGGGTAAACAAAAAAATCCCCAATCAAGTCTACACTGGTGCAATCAGACCAATCATGGAAAATGGCTCTAGCATTTGGTTAAAAGCGGCAAAAACAAACACAGCAATATTAGACAGAGTTGGAAATTTGGTTCTAAGAATTAGCACTGGGTCATTGAAAAGCACTCCAATTACAGAGCTGGGAAAAACAGCAAGTATTGAGCCCTTTTAATTAAGGACAAAATATAAATCCCTTATTCCGTTTGAAAAACTAAAGAGGTTACCTGATCTTCCTCTGCACCAGAAGTTCCAAGAGAGAACAAAAAACCCCAACCATCTGGCCAGAGAAATCCAGAGAAAACACGCAAACATACTTAAAGCTGAAACTCCATACCAGCAGGAGAGACATGTACCAAAGACACTCATCAAACGATTAACGAGGACAGAATGGAGAGACCAGCACAAAGAATACAAGCCAGAAAATGACAGCAGAGACAAATTTGGCAGAGATGGGACACAAAGATCTTCAGACTCAGAACGGGCCATTGTAGACTCAAGGTTCACCTCCACAGAATGAGTCTCAGAGACACTGCCACGTGCGATTGGGGAGCACTAAAGCAAACACCAGAACATATTCTGCAAGAATGCCCTACCTATGTAGACCAAATATAAGCAGTCTGGCCTGGGGGAGCGACCATGCTCGAAAAGCTGTGGGGGACCGACGAAGACCTGAAACGTAGTCACCTTCGTGAACCTCACCGGACTAGAAGCATAGCATCAGTTGGTCGATGAAGAAGAAGAAGAAGCAGGCAGCGTATGGTGACAAAAGTGTATCGAAGAGAACAGTGAAGAACTGGACAACGATGTTTAAAGAAGAACGTAAGTTAACGCAACAATTTGCGCCTGACCTGGTCTCGGAAGATCTTTCGTTAACTTACGTCCTTTTTTAAACATCGTTGTCTAGATCTTCACTGTTGTCTTCGACACGCATTTGTCATCATAAACTGACTGCATTCTGTAATGAATGTCAACTGGTCGATATCATTCAGCTGTTAGAAACCGAATCACCGCTGGTTGATTAACTCTGAACGGATTCCGTATCACACCCGCCATGTTTTCAACGGTCTGCTGAGGAAACTATGAGTTGGAGGAAAATGACATTATACAAACTTGACGGTTGGTATGTGTGTTTACACCAAATGAGGTGCCATCGCGCGCATTGTACGTATGTTCACGTGTTGCATTTTGGTCCGGTTTCATTTGAACACCCCTCGTACAATGATGTCTCTACAAGTTCATCGCCGACAACATAAACAGCTATAGGACTATATTTACCTTTTGATTCAAAACAGCTTCTACTCTATCGACATACACGTGTTATGCTTAACGTCTTTAGTCAGAATAAATGCGTTGTTTGTAAGATAGATGGGGGGGGGGGGGGGGGGTTACACTATAGTTAAGAGGATGGAGTGGGGCGGGGGGTGGAGGTCCGTCATTATAATTGAGAGGGGGAGGGAGGAGGTCACTATAGTTGAGAGATAAAGGTGCTTGTCTCACAAGTAACGAAATTGCGAAGCAGAGGGGTTTATAATCACACTGTTGTATGGTGAGCTAAGGACATGACAGCTCTCGCCGGGTGGACAGAAACAATAATATAAAGTCATCCTCATAGTTTTTTAAAATAGCTTCTCCAATGATGTCGCTGCCTGGGAGCTGCTGGGTTCAACCAGGCGCACTGCCACCACACATGGTACTCGCATAGCCAAGAAGAGAACCATTACTGCCTTATTCTAAGTTTTAGTCAATCTGTACTTCTACAGGCAAATGAGGATTCCGTGGCGAAGTGGTTAAGCCGCCGGCCTCGTGATCAGGTGGCGTGGGTTCGACTCCAGACTCCGCCGTCTTTTTCACGGAGTTCCCTGCATCTCGTAGTCGTCCCCTAGTCATCTTGTCCGTTACTTGCCACTAGGGTCGGGCGGTACGAGACGAGAGAGTGAGGATAAAAAGTAGCGCGGTTAATCATTACTAAAACTAACGCTAGCAAAATTAATTATGTCATCATCGTCTACGATGGACGGCGGCCTTTGCCTTTTGCACTTCTACAGGAGCATAAGCCGCCATGCAGGTCCCATCTCTGATGTAAGCTGGATGTAGCCAGGAAGATGATTTCCAGCTTAGCGGACTAGGCTCGAGCAGTTTATTACTCCACTATGGAGAATGGTTAACAGATGTGCGATTCCATCTTAAAAGATTCAAACACTAGAACAAAGTAGACCCACAGCCTGTTAGGCGCTATCTATGCTGCTCTTAACAAACCACCTAACCATGGCCGATGTTATGCCATGTCACACAGTTGGTCGCCTACTGCAACATGCTCTCTGTGGGGCAGTGGTGCTATTCTTGTCCTTGTCATTCACATAGACCCCGGCAGACCACTCGGGAACCATTATTGAGGCGTAGGAAAAGCGAGATGTACGAAAGGACAGAATGCAAGAATTAATGGTGCTGTACACGTGTGCCCTACGTGCGGTAAAGACTGTCACGCTCAGATCGGGCTCTCATTTACGGTCACATCTGAATAAACATGTCTGACGCTGTCGACATCTGTGCTTGTTATGGGTAAATATTTTTATTATTATAGAATATCCCAAACTTCAAGCGTCTCAGTGTCTCAAGATAGGTGAGCCCAGCGTCTAGTCATATTGGAGATTGACGACAAACACGGAGATCCCGTGTACATGCAGTGCATGTAACAAAACCATCTTCAGTTACAAATTAATAAGAGGAGACTGAGCCGGTGTCATGGCAGAAATGAAAGAGCTGACATCGTGTTCTCATGACATTAAACCTAGTATTAGAACTGATCAACCAGAGGATAGGGTCAAATGGAGAGATATGCTCAGACATTAAAACTAGTATTAGAACTGATCAACTAGACGATATGGTCACATAAAGAGGCATGCCCAGACAACCTTACAACCCTTCCGATCATCCATACTTACGACTGGTCAACCAAATGGTGATGATGCAAACTGTATGATATGTTTAAATGTGGTAAGCTTTGGATTAACTTCCACCCAAACACTGTTTATATTGTTAAATTACATTTAATAACAAAAATGGAACATTTTGATTTCTTTTCTCAAAGAAAATATTCTTGACAACATCTCATGATGATTTAGTTATACAGTTTGGAATAGCGTAGGTTTGGTTAACAAATATTAGACTCACTTCAGAGACTATGTAGCCCAATTCGGAAATTTTCTGACCAACTTCGAAATTTTCGAGATCCACTTTTGAGATCTCGCGGAATATTTAAGAAATGCCGTGGTTCACTTTAGAAATTACAGCACATACTTTAGAAATGTTGTTGTACACTTTGGAAATTACGGTACATACTTTAAAAAGTTCGTGGTACAATTTTGGAAATTACGGTACATACTTTAGAAAGTTCGTGATACAATTTTGGAAATTACGGTACATACTTCAGATAGTTCGTGGTTCACTTTAGAAATTACGGTACATGTTTTAGAAAGTTTGTGGTACACTTTGGAAATTGCGGTACATACTTTAGAAATGTCGTGGTACAATTTGGAAATTACGGTACATAGTTCGAGGTACACTTTGGAAATTATGGTATATACTTTTAGAACTTACGGTACATACTTCGAAGGCACAATTCAGAAATTTTCCAGCGGACTTTAAAAAATGTTATCCATATTTTGTAAATGTCCAGACTTTCTTCGAAATTTTCACGACATACCTCAAAACATATCGGGGCATACTTCCTAAATTTCGTGGAGCACTTCCGAAATCACACATTATACCTCGCAAATTTAGTGGAGCACCTCCGAAATCTAACAGTATACCTCGCAAATTTCGTGGAACACTTCCGAAATCTCACAGTATACCTCGCAAATTTCGTGGAACACTTCCGAAAACTCACAGTATACCTCCCAAATTTCGTGGAACACTTCCGAAATCTCACAGTATACCTCGCAAATTTAGTGGAACACCTCCGAAATCTAACAGTATACCTCGCAAATTTCGTGGAACACTTCCGAAATCTCACAGTATACCTCGCAAATTTCGTGGAACACTTCCGAAAACTCACAGTATACCTCCCAAATTTCGTGGAACACTTCCGAAATCTCACATTATACCTCGCAAATTTCATGGAACACTTCTGAAATCTCACAGCATACCTGACAAATTTCGGGTCACACGAAATTTTATGGCCGTCTTCAGAATTCTGTAGATATACCAATGCGTTTAGAGCCAGCGGTTAGGAATGCCTTCATGTAGGGTGTCCCCAAAAGATGATACGCTGAGTACAACATGTCAGGAAAACACAGAATTGTGGAAGTGAACCCAGTAGCAAGTAAAGGCTCATTTTACAGGTGGGGCTGAAGATATAGTTAGATAGGATGATAAAGCATACTTCACTTTATTCAACAAAGAATCGTTACAACTGTATGCTTCGTTCACCGTGGAATGGAAAACAATGCAGACGCGATAAAAGAAAAGCATATATTACTTATAAACAAAAGGATAAAAAAACTAAAAGCATGCAGGTTTAAATAACACATATCACACAGAAACAGGAGAGTAACAAAACAGTAAGTATAACGTGAAATAAACAGCATATGACATGTAGTACAAGAAGATAAAGGCGATATAACAATTATGAAGGATAAAATAACACATACCACATAGTTAAAAAGGGTAGCCAGTGCCTTTACAGAAAATGTCGTAGTGGATTAAGTGCTAAAGATTTAATTAACCAATGTCCATCGCTATTTCGGGGCATAGACCATTGACAACCCTCCTAAAGCAAGTTCGATCCTCAGCTGCACTTTGTGACTCTCCAATTAAGGTCAAGAAACCGAAATTCATTTTTAGTCTTCTCCTGGTGTTTATTGGTTTGTCTCGTTCATTTTCACCTGTGGATTCCATGTCAGAGCCTGTCTGGCTGCATTTGATGATGCTTTCTATAACGTGTGTCCTATTAAACCCAATTTCATACGTTTGATCAGTTGTTCCACATAAATATTCGTTCCCAACCATGTCTTGTTAAAGCCATTATCCTCCGTAGACATATATTGGCGAACGACTGGAGTGTTCTCTACATTGTCCTTGACGTTTTCTAAGTTTGTGCTCGCTACAGGAGTACTGCCTTGACTTCTCATTTTCTTTTGATTTCTGCTCTTGCCATACGACATCGCAGAGAAGTGGGATGCGTAGATTTCTTGTTATCGCTAAGTGGGATGCTTGCGCTGTCGTTAGGTGTAACTTCTTGAGAGTGTCAGAGTCGATCCATCGACGTCGTGGCCTGCCTCTTGCTCTTGGACCGGAGATCTGAATATGATATGCTCTTGAAAACTGAATTGAAATCGACATTAAAGGACGATTTATGTTTTTGTGCTGAACGTAATATCTGCTTGATTTTCATACGAAATTCATTGAAACCATTGTTCCTCTTCGCCTGTATTTACTTATTTTGATATCTTTTTCTGCATCTTGTGTTTATATTTCTACAAATATGAACATTTTATATTTGATTTCTTCTCACAGTACAACATCAGCGTTTATTATTTGGACTAGCTGCAAAATGTGTGTTCATTATATATACCTCTGTTTAGGTCTTCACAGAAAGAAATGATAAATCCATGAAAGTGTTTCACCGTTCCGAAAATATTATCAGCGTTATTTATTATTTGGACTAGCTGCAAAATGTATGTTTATAATATTTATCGCTGCTATAGTCTTCACACAAAACATGTGTGTTTATAATATTTATCGCAGCTATAGTCTTCACAGAAACAAATGATAAATCTATGAATGTGATCCGGGGAACTGAGACGTTAGTCCAGCCAGGCACAAAATACTGACCAGGACGTCGCGTCAGGGTCAATGAACTGAACAATCTCTCTTCCATCTAGCGTTCACTGGAAACAGGCTATTTTCAAGGCATCCTGGCTGACGAGATGTGGATCGATGTGATCGCCGTAGTAGTGAGCGCCACGCAGATGAAGCCAGGCATAGCACAACCGCCTGGAGGACCGCGGTCCACCTTCATCAATATGCTCGGAATGGAGGAAAGTTACTACAACCCGCTAAGTAACGTCCTTTTCAGGTCGCACAAAATAGTAAACTTACTCATTGTGGGCATTAAACAACAACAACAACAACATGAATGTGATCAACAGTTTCGAAAATTATATCAGCCCTATTTATTATTAAGACTTGCCGCAAAATGTGTATTTATCGCTGCTATAGTCTTCACAAAAAAATGAAAAATTTATGAATGTGATCCACAGTTTAGAAA